>PVJA010023175.1:0-33257 GCA_004027025.1 Myocastor coypus | reverse complement strand
GGAGGTGGGTCATGCCCGCACACTGCGCTCTATAGAATGATTGTGAGGACAATATGGGGGAAAAGAAAAAAAAAAAGTAATGTTGATTTAGAAGGGTTAATGTTTAATTGTTTGATCAATCTTATATACCTATATGTACTAATCTAAACTGATCTGATGATGAAAATATGTAATATAACCATTGTTAAATTTAAACAATAAAAAATTGAAAGAAAAAAAAGATGTACAGGAAACGAGTAAATGTAGTAAAATAATTAATTTTGGTGAATGAATCAGGGAAGAAAGGAAAGAAAGAAATATTTTCTAATCTCATGACAAATTTCTATTGATTTGTTTCTTAAAAAATAATTCATTTTTATGTATTTAATACAGGGTCTACAGAGTCTCACTACGCAGATCGTCCTCTTTGTGTTCCTCCCATTTTCAGCCTCCCAAACCCTGGGATTGCATGCACACGCCACCACTGCCAGTCTCACATCTCAGCGCACCTTCAGGAAGAGGCCTACAGGGCGCGCCATGGATATAACTCTTGCCTCTGCCACTGCAGGTGCTTTAGTCTACTGAGCTATCTGGCTGGTGCTAAATTTATTTCTTATTTTAATGTGTGTTACTTACTTGAAATAAGTATAAAATTATATATATATATATATATATATATATATATATGTGTGTGTGTGTGTGTGTGTGTGTGTGTGTGTATAACAAATTATATACACATACATATATCCTATCTTCTTATTTATGCATTGATCAGAGCACTGTCTTGTGTTTAGATAAATAAGGTCTTTTCATGACATCTATATTTTTAAAAAATTGATGAATATTTTTAGATATCTTTTAAAAAGGCAGTAAAAATGTTCATATTTTTGAGATAACAATTTCACTTCCAAGGAAATGTGTTTTCCAGCCTATGGCTTTACCAGTTGGCTAGGGGACGCTAATGCACTAGGCAGCATGCTCCGCTGCTAGGTATCTCCTCAAAGGAGCTAAAGGCATCACACCACAGCGATGTGTGCACACCCACGTTTCTAACAGCACTATTCATAATAGCTAAGTCTGGAAGCAGCACCTCATACATAGATAAAGAATATGTGCTCTTTATATACAACGGAGTGCTGCTCTGCCATAAAGAAGAGTACTCTTGAGTCACTGGTCAGAAAATGGACACGTCTTGAGGCCATATGGTTAATGAAGCAAATGAGACACACAAATTTAAGTGTCACATGTTTTCTCTTATACAAAAACTTAAAATATAAATAGTGAAGTAAAAGACAAATCATAGGAAAAAACTATGAGAAAAAATATTGTTATCCAACATGGATAATGTACCTAAAATTGTACCTTTATTAAATATAATTGTCAATGTTTTGCATACAATGACCTCATTATTCTGGTTGTTAATCTGTACATATAACTCACTTCATAGTCCCCCATAAGATAAATAAATGAATCTGATGCTGGCAAAGTAAAAGAGGGATTGAGTCGGCCTGCTTACATTTTCTCCTGCATGGACTGTGGGAGAAGTCAGGTTCAATCACATGCTTCAGGACCTGGATGAGTATACACTGGTGTTTAGCTGTCACTGCACGACAGGTCCAAATGACTTGCATCTTGGAATCATCTCTGATTTATTACACAATCCTTTCTCTGCTGCATTAGAACAAATACACTCTCACTGTAGCTCGGTCTCACACCAGTCAAGCTCGGCTGCCACTGAGATGAGTCTGCATTGACTTGCACAAAGGGTCCTTTCATGAAAAGAGGAGAGTATCCAACATGCTCAGGATCCTTCCCAGGTAGAGCACAGTCTATTGTCACAAGAGCCAAAGAGGAGCTCCAAGAACACAAGAACATGCTTGATATATATATATATATATTTCCTTCTCTAGAAAGGAAAAGGAATGCTGACAAAGTCTCACCATGATACTTTACCTAAGTGCAATAGTAATATTGGTTGGTTTGTTTGTTTGTTTTTGTCTTTTTGAGACAAGGTCTCGCTATACAGTTCAGGCTAGCCTTGAACTCACTTTTGTAGCCCAGGCTGGTCTCAAACTAGAACTGATCCTCCTGCCTCAGCCTCCCAAGTGCTGGGATTACAGGTGTGTGTCACCACACCCAGCTGCAATAGTAATATTTGAAAGTACACTCATAAATGCAAGATCTATATTTTAAACCTAAAGCAGTTTCTCAGCATCAGCACCACTAACACCCTGAGCGGATAAGTCTTTTCCATGGAGGTTGATCTGTGCACTACAAGGAGTTCATTAGAATTCCTGACCATTACGCTATACAAGGACCAATGTCATCCTCCAGTGTGACAACTGCAAACATGGCTAATTGTGACATTGTCAAATATTCCCAAGGTAACCTGAGGAGGAAGGAGTGGCAAAATCACCACAGGTGGAAATTGTTGACCTAGATTACTGATAAATGATAGTTAGGTCATCAACTGACAGATATAATTAATTAATGAAAGCCAACCATCTTGTTTGTTCCTGCACTGGGGAGTAAACACAGGGTCTTGGTACTATACTACCTCTTCTTCCCATCATTTAGAGACAGGGTCTTCTGAAGTCACTGGGTCAACCAGGCTATGCTGAATATGCTGAAACTCATCCTGTAACCCCCATGCCTGGCTCTCACTGTCCCAGAGCGCTGCTCCTACCACAGCCCGTCCAATTCCCACAAAGAGCCCCATGGAGCGCTGCTGCACATGCACATTATGTGCCCAGCCCCTCAACTTTGAAGGAGAAGAAGGTAGGAAAAACAAAGGACAGCTAAATTAGATAGAAAATGATTACATAGTACCTCAATTATCTAAATATCACAAATAATAGGTACAGACTCTCTTCCCTCTAATTTCAAGTAAATCCTCACATTTTATATTTGGACATCTTAGAGAGCAATACAAATGTGACTTTACCCTTATCCTCAAGCTCCTTATTTCCCACCTTCTGGATGTTCAGCATATTGAAACCAGCTTCTGTCATCTTTTTCAGGTATATCCCTTAAATTCTTACCAAAAGTTAAGATACAATCTTTCCTAGCAAATCCTAATTTTGTGTTTTATTTGTTCTGTCTTCCTTCTTAAAATGTACATTTCCCTTACACAGTGGTTAATTGGTTGTGTCAATCTCAGAAGTTTAGAAGCTGAATAATTCAGCATCCTAAGGTATAGAGGACCTGCCCTAGGGTGGCTCACTCCCTAGATGGTATAAAGGGGAAATGAAGGTGGGACTTGCTTCTGTTCTTCTGAGAAGTTCCAGTCTTGACCTTCAGTTTGAGCATCATCTCCTGTCTTCTAGTTCAGACTCTGGCCTCCACCTGAGGTCCTTCAGCCTTCTAAAGTAGACTCTTCAGCCTTTTTTCGCAGACCCACTGGTTGCTTGATATGGACTTACAGAGGACGCTCAAGACTTTGATCAAAAACTTCATTTCACCAGTGTGCAAGCCAATCTCACAGTTTCTTATTAGGTGTGTTGTAGCTGTTTCTCTGGTAAAACATGTGCTACATGTCCATTTTTCTAACATACCCGAAATACAATCTCACAAGAACGTGTTAAAACTCTGTCTTGTTCAAAAATAGTGCTCTGATTGTTAGATTATTTCCTGTAACTCAGAACCTAAGAAAAATGTCTGTTGACTGACTAAGTTTATAAATGGCTTAGTTAATGAACTGGTACCCTAAGTAGATATTTATTCTCTCTTGAAATTAATCTACTACTGACTTATAAAAAATGTTTCCCTCATTCATAACTTCTTTTATTCTCAGTACTTATGAAGTATGGACTTGGTGATTTATGTTTTAAGTATAAATTAATACTCTAAATAATTATAATTCCCTAAAAGTGGTGTGATTTTTAAAAAGTACAATAGACAAGCTTGTTGCCACTCAAGAGCCTAAAATTTTTTTTTATAGAATATGTACATCTTTCAGTCTGTCAAGAAAACAGATGCAAATCAATTTATCAGTAGAGAAAAATCTCCCCTACCAAAGTGAAAGACGTGATGAGTGGGGTAGAGAGTGAATCCAAGGAGAATTCTGAGAAGTTATTTTTCCAATAAATTATTGAAACAGAGATTGTTAGTTCAGAGAAAAGAAGGATTTTCTCTGCAGATTACAAAGCCGAAAATAAATATGAGAAACTTCAAGGAGATTTTATTAGAATGGAGCAAAATATTGGGAAATACAGGAGAAAACATGGGGCAATTCAGGGGAAAATATGGACCGATAGAAAAATAACAGATCAATGTAGATGTGAGAAAATGAGAACATTTATCACAAAACCACGGCAGTGGAATTAGAATTTAGAATTACACCAATGCCCCCTAAAAGGTATTCATAGATATCATATCATTAGCATTATCCTCAAGCGTTCATAGCTTTGTGTGGTCTTCATATTATCTGTTCATTTGATAATCTGAGGAACTATCAGTGATGAATAAAATGTAAAAAATTAAATTCCAAAAAGAATGCATGCATAGTTCAAAACTATGGAAATTATCTCTTTAAACAGGAAATGTAACAGAATTATTCACTGCTGAGAAGGATGAATGTGCGTCTGCATGTTGTTCTAAGGCTCAGATGAGCAGCAGCAGAGGGAAATTAGGTTCTGAAAGGTCCTGCATACACAACAGGAAGCAGATGTCTGCGTTAACAGCTCAGCTGAAGGAAAATTGCTTGGGTTCAAACAGCTCTACCACTTACTGGCTGTGACCTTGGTACCGAGGCTGGTAATAATTACCTCACAGAATTGTGCAAAGATAAATCGAGTTGACACACCCCATGTTGGACCCTCAGAACTAGACACTGTCCCTCCGAATCTATTCACAGATCTCACTCCAGCGTTGCTCAGCTCCTTCCCACGGAGGTGCGCCTCCTGTTGTGTCCCTCCCAAAGGCACAGCCCCCTCTATGCACAGCACTCAGTGCCCTCCCAGTTTTTATTCCAATTCTTGCTCACTTTTGCAGCAAACCTTGAAAGAAATGCTATGCTAATGTTTTTTAATCCTTTCCCCTGCGATCTTTTAAACCCATTTCAAATATTTTTCAATCCAAACATCTCCAAGGAACTGCTTTTTTCAAGGTCATGAATGACTTCCTTATTGCTCCATTGTTTCTCAGAGTTCTTATCTGGCCCAGGGGCTGCAACGGATACAGCTGATCATCTCCTAGCCGTTGGCTTTTTATATTCTGGGAGATACTCGTTCCCCAATTTTATATCTTGTTATCTGATTTCTGAAAAGAACAGAAAATTCACAAACACAGCCATTTTTGTTAATAGTTAATCAAGCACAGACAACAGGGTCAGCCTTAATAGTGAATACACCTCCATTAGTTGGAGTTCATGAGTTGGCGAAAGCTGCACAAAATGAAAAATTATCTCAAACATAAATTATTTAGAGGGGCTGGGGAGATAGCTCAGCAGTCTAGGTCCCCACTTGGCAAGTGCAAGAAACCGGGTTCAATCCCTGGTACCGCACACTGTACCAGATTTGCGCCAAGCTGGCCACCGAAACTGGGCATGGTGATGCACTCCTGTAATCCCAGTGCTGGGGAGACTGAGACAGGAGGACTGCTATGAGTCTGTGCTGCATAGTGAGACCCTGCACCAAATAAATAAATAAATAAATTTCTTTATTTTAAAAAATTTTTTTTAATTTTGTCCTTTTGAGATAGGGACGTGCTATGCAGTTCAGGCTGGCGTTGAACTCACTTTTGTAGCCCAGGTTGGTCTCGAACTCACAGATTCTCCTGACTCAATTTCCCAAGTGCTGGGGTTATAGGCGTGTACCACCATGCCTGGTAATAAATGATTTTCTAAAATTTAAGAAAAAGAAAGAAATTACTGGAAAATAGGAAAAAGTTATAAATTATATGATTTCTGGAAGGATATCCACAAATTTCTTTCAATCTATAAGATTTTAAGAAATAAATGCATAAAAATACTGGAACAAACTAATGATGTCATGTTTATACATGGAAAGTCAAAGCATTGTTTATTAATTAACATTTACTGGTTCCAATGAAAACCTCAATTTATTGAGCATGCCTGTGTGTATTTATTTGTGATGATCAACAAATTGATTTATATGTGAGGAAAAACAAAAGTGTAAAATTTTATAATTTTTGGATAAAATTATACCTTATCCTGAGATATATTTTTCACATAGCCACACAAGTCATATTTTAGTAATTACTACAGTGCCACTTACAATGGTGAGAAATCAGTAACGCTATTTTTATCAGGATGATGGAATTTTTAAAAAATATAGTAGTCTAGCAACACAACACTTCAAAGAAGTTAAACTGAGTGAGATGAGTGAAGGCATTTGTGAATGTTAACTTTACACATCAACTTTTTTGACCCATATGGAACCTGGACATTTGTCAAACATTACTGTCTTTATTTTTGTGACAATGTTTCTGGGTGAGGCTAACTGTGGACAGAAACTGAAGAAAACTGATTTGCTCTTGCTAATGGTGGGGTTCCCCATCATCTGATGATCTGAAAAAGACAAAAGTTGGCTCTGTCCAACATGAAGAAGACACTCTTTCTGCCTCATGTTCTGAGCTGAGACATGATTTTTTTTTCTAATTCATTTATTTATTCATGTTTTTACTTAAACTGAAATCACCTTCTTCACTGAGCCTAGCCTGGATCTTCCCAGTTTCAGATTTGAGCTGACAGGAACAGTTCTCAGTTTTTAGGCCTTTCCACTTGGACTGGATTTACACTATTGGCTTTCTTGGGTTTCCTGCTTGCTCATGGGATTTTTCAATTTAATTACATGAGTGAATTCCCTATAATAGAACTAATTTTCTCTCAATGTATGTACCATATCAGCTAGGGAAGACCCTAAGTTGTTAATGTTTAAAATATCTTAAGGTAACTACTGCAAAATATTAGCATTTAATTAGATTGAGTGCCATATTTGGCTGTTTCAGAAATTATATCCTAGCCTCATAACAACACAATCTGCCATGAAAATACAGAAAGTTTCCAATTTATGGACGTTCAAGTTGAGAACTTTCACAGATAAAAATGGTTCTCACATTGTAAACACGTGCAGACAAGAGCAAATCATGGAAGCAGCTCACGGGTCTACCCAGCACTGTCACAGACCTGCTGCTCTGTGCTTGCTATGCAGTGTGACAGTGTATGGTAGTACAGGAAAGTAAGAATCTACTGTAGTTTGGCTGGGCTTTTTAATGCAGCACTTTGTATATTTTTGTCAAAGCTGCATAGGACTCAATTTGTCAGACTTCCAAACAAATCCATCTTGCGACTGCTCTTCCACAACAGAATGCATTCTTAAGTCAAAGCTTATAGTGTAATTGGGGAAGTATAAGCGAGACTGTCTAGCATAATGGTTATACTGAGACAACCAGCAACCTTATTAATTTCTGAGAATTACAGATTTTCTAGCTTATTTTGTTGTTTTAAAAAATTTTCATAACATGCACCTTAAAAACATAAATTTGACCTGAGAACCAATGTAAATAAGTAAAAATCCTGAATTACTTTACCAAGTAATATATAGATATATTAGATTTTTACATTATATGACAGTAATAACAATACTAGTTATATGTTCAAACTATAAATTTTGTAAAAACAGAGACACATGCTCAATAAATCACTATATATTTATGCATTAGTAGTCTCATACAAATAAATATTTATACACAAAATGCTCTTTCTTCACACTGAAAAAATTTATTAGCCAATTACTACAGCAGATGTGTTTAAAATATCTAAGCAAATCAACTTTTAAAATTCCACTCTTGTCTACTGCAAAATGGTTCTTCATGTATATCCCCTTTTCTGCTTTGTTTTGTCAGAGATGGATGTTCTATTACCATTCAAATATTGTAGGTGCGTGATTTTGGCAAAATAACCCAACATACTCCCATAGCCCTTAATAGTGGTAGGTTAGCAGAACTGGCACTGTCAGAAGTTGTTGACTTGAGCCTTTTATAGCATATCGCACTAATATGATTTTACTTTTTATACCACATGGTTATACCTTTCTGCTGGATGGCTAAGATCAAGATAAAGCAAGAACTGTGTAACACAGGACATAAGAGAACCTGTGCTATAACATCCTATAACTCAGAGATTTCCCAAATTTTCTGTTCAAGGAGACTATGGGACCTCAGAGGAAAGGGATAAGTGACATATAGTGTGCCTAGGGAGAGTCACTTGGGGAGAAAACATTCTCTCAGGCTTTCACAGAGAGTAAACTGGTCAAGTGTTGGCCGTGACTCATTCCCACAGCTGACACTGACAACAGTTCTACAAAGCACTGTATATGGTTCCAAAGTTAATCCTGAGGAGATTTGACCCTGGAAAGTACAAATGGTGAAAGTTTTGTTAGACAGGTCTTGCTTTGGGTTACACTTGATCACACAACAGAAAAGCTTAATTACGAGGCAAAAAATGCAGAGCTAGATTAGTATGAGGAGCTGTAAGAGGCTGAAATCAACAGACTTCAACATTGCCAGTTTGACCGGTAACCCACTGCAATTATGAAACATTGGACTATATACACAACTACTTACTCCTAGTTCAAAGTGAAGAAAACTTTTTCTTCTGTTCTTCTTCCCCCCCCCCTTCGGGAACCAATATAGATTAGAACATTTGTCACGTCTGCACCCTGTGCTCTGCATAACATTTGTGAGGATAACAATATGCAGTATCTCAATTATTGCAAATGTGCTACTAACATGTTTTGAAACTCACATATTGTTATCTCTTATTAAAAGTAATAAAAATTAAATTTAAAAAAAGAACTATGTAACAAATAAATGGGAAGCCAGAGAGATAGCTCAGTGGAATAAGTGCTTGCCTAACAAGCACAAGGTCCTGAGTTCAATCTCTGGTACAAAAACAAAAAAAATGAAAGAGAGAGAGAGAGAGAGAGAGAGAGAGAGAGGACGGACTGTAACTTTCGTTAACAAAAAAAATAAAATTCCAGTCTTATTTAGAAGTGTTTTTTTTTTTTTTTTAATATAGTTAAACATGTACTTTGAGAAAGTCTATAAGTATATTTGTACATTTCTGTGTTAGGCTTCCTGAGAATATTATACCAGTTAAGCCATGTCAGTCATGCCTTAGATGTTACAGGTGGTGAACTGTTTCAAAGAGATGCAAAGACTTGGCTTCTCATGGCCATTTGATTATATTTGAAATAGAAACTTCCTTCTTTCTTCTGCAGAGAAGTGTAAATACAAGGTGTGGTTTTCACTGTCATTTTCACCATAGTGAGAGAAAAACAGATATGCCTGATGTCTACATGAGATCTGAATCTCTTGATTTTTCTCCTGTGGAACACGTACACAACTGGCTGTCTTTATGTGACTTTTGTATATTAAAGGCACAGAGAACTAAAAATGATGCTCTTATGGGTGCTGCTTAAGTTTTAGCTCTTGAATTATATGACATTTGATTTGGAGATCTTCTGTTGTATGTCACACTATGAATATAGATCAAAATGTAATATGCAGTATATATTGAATTAGATGTGTGTAATTTCTAAGTAGTAAAATGCATTTCATTGGTTATTCAAAGTGAGTGTACTATTGAATATCATTAAAATCATAATATCAAAAGCCTATGAAATGTTGGTATCTTATATTAACTTCTGGTATTGACTTCTGGTATATTATATATTTTACTTATTTATAACCATAAATTAAATATTTTATATAACATTATACCAAATAATGTATAAATACATAGAGAAGACTAAGAATTCTAATCTTAATTTTCTTAATATATTAGCAACATTTAAGACCATGTGCATAGAAATTGCTATAATAAAACCCAGAATATAACTGAATGCAAAGAAAAATAAAATTTAGATTCAAGTTCTTTTTTTTATTTTTTATTTATTTTTATTTATTTATTTATTTTTTTTTTGTGGGACCAGGGTTCGAACTCACGACCTTGCACTTGCCCAGCAGGCACTTGTGCCTCGGAGCTATCTCCCCAGCCCCTAGATTCAAGTTCTTGATCTACAAAAAAACATGGATATAAGATGGGTTTAGGATTTAAAGCAATATTTTATGGAGATAATTTTGGCATTTAATACCATTCAATGTGAATTCCACAGAATAAGGGATTCTGCTTCACTTATATATGCCTGTATATGGGCAGCACATGGGTGGTCATCCTCAATATTGAGGTCCTCAAAATATTTTCTTCTTTAATTCATTTTTAAATTTTTTCCAAGCTTCCAAGCTCATTGTCTTCAGTCCATTGTGCTTTATTTTCTCTTCTATTTCATCTGCACATTAATGTACCTGAGAAGTACATTTTCCATACTCTAGACAATCTTATCTAGTCAGTCTACATAGTCTTAAAGAACTCAATTAATATGCTAATACCACACAAATCTGTGTCCAAGCCTGAATCCACACCTATGTCCTAAGATCCCGTATCCATAGCCGTACAAAAACAAAATACTATTTCAACTTCCTGACCTTCAGTGTCTTTAAATTCAGCACGATTAGAACACATCTAAAAACTATTATTTAAAAGTTCATCTGGGCATGGTGGCACACGCCTGTAATCCCAGCACTCGGGAGGCTCAGGCAGGAGGATCAGTGCGAGTTCGAGACCAGCCTGGGCTACTAAAGTGAGCTCAAGACTAGCCTGAGCTGCATAGCAAGACCCTGTCTCAAAAAGACAAAAAAAAAAAAAAGTTCACAGCTACCTTTTTCCCATACTTGCTGTCTAATCAGTCTCCCAGTCTTTCTGACAATTATTTCTCAAAATGTTACATGGCTTACATTTTCACTCCTCAATATTAATCCAAATCACCATCTTATTTTCCTTAATAATTCTCCATTTTGCTCGGCCCTTTCCAATTTTCTATATTTTTCTCTAGAAGATATTTTTGAAATATATATAAATTGGATCCTGTCACTCATCCTTTAAAAATCTCTCAACAGCTTCTGTTGAATAAATAAGATAAAGGACAAAATCCTACGTATTTACAAATGGTTATGCATTTCTAAATCCGGTCTTTTCCACCAGCAAAATATTATCTGTATTTTTCTCAGAATATACTTTCAATGAATTCTCAAAACTAGGTTCACTATATTCTGCTTTATTCTCCCTACTATTCTATACTTCATCTTAATTAAACACATTGCACTTCCAATTTCTAACTCAGTGTTTCTATTTTCCATCAAACTGTAAGAACAAGCACCAACTAACTGTTCACCATAGTATCTCCTGAATGCAACACAGCTCTTAAAAAATAGTTCACCTGATACTACTTATTCACTTAACTTATATTATGTGTGGTTACTAAATTTATTCGTTAAATTTAGATGTAGTACATTTCTACAGGTCCCCTAATGTTAATACATAATAAAAATCACCAAACTCAAAGTTGCTTTGGTTTTATAGTTGTGTCTATATAACTAGATTGATTTTTCTTAAAGAAATGACAGTGAGAACCCTTACCCTCAAGAATTTATCTTTATTATCTTCTGTTTAAGTAAACCCATGGTGGAAAAGAAATTCCCTATGTCACTGTTTCTTTACACCAGGAAAGAGATGCTCAACCCGTTTCTCATCAAGGCGGACTTACTTGCAAAGAGCTACTTTGTCCACAACTCTCTAGATCTGACACAGACAAGTAACAGACTACAATTCAGAAGCAACACAGAAGGGTTTGAATAATACATACCCAAACATTCCAGTCTCAAGTGTCACCTAAACAGGTAGGCTGATGAACATCTTTCAGGCAGCATTAATAATTCTATCATATGCTTCTGCCACTTAGAAGACAGAGCAATTCAGTGATCCACTCCACCCACCACTAATCCTTCATTTCCAATGCTATTTACTCTGAGGAGAATATTAATTAAATCAGTTATATGAAGACATAGTCTCATCAAGTGCAAAAGTAAATAATTGAAGTGCTCTCATCAAGGCTGATATTAATATCAGGTTCATCTACAAAATCCCCTGAGTATCTGAAGAATACATACTTTAGCTTTTGAAAAATATTAGGTTCCAACATTTCAATTTATTCAAGTATTTTGTTTCATTTCCATAATTTGTCCTTATGCACTGCTTTTCCATTTTTAAAAATGGGTGTGAGTTGAAATTAATTGCTTGCTTGCATGAGTCCTAATAATTACAAAATTCTCGCATAGTTATAAAGCGCACTTCCTTTTAAGAGATGCTTCTAAGTAAGAAAAACTAGCTTCAATATGGTTTTATGTATGACGGCCCCTTTGGTGAAAAAAATACTTTGCTGAACTTTCAGCTCATTACAATAAAGTTTTATATTTACCATTACAACACCCTAAAAAGCATTTGCTCATAAAGGCCATGTGTCATGGCCTTGAGAAAGTCCATACTTCTGTGAAATTATTCACTCCATCATTTTTAAGAACCCCAAATGCACATATTCCTGAACCTCTTAGCTCTGCTGCCTGTCACTCTCGCCTCTTGCTCTCCTCTCATTTGAAGCCAAGCATATTCCCTAGATGTGCAGGCCACTGTCTAGCACCAGCAGATGGCTTTCTGAAGCTCCTGTCCACTTGCACCACACATATCTTGGTCACGGGCCCCTCCTTGCCTTCTTCACAGCATGCCTGCCACCAAGCCCTACCACTGTATTCTACTGCAGGAGTAAGGAGGTTTAAGAGTGACAAGACCTTGTATCTTGAAGCTCACTAAAATGAGAAAGAGCAGTTATCCCTAACTTAGGGACACAGCACAACTCTGATTCTACCCTGGAAACACAAAAACAATTCCCTCAGTTCTGGTATAAGATTTCATCATTTCCTATTCTTGAATTTAATCTTTCTGAGAAGAAGTAGTTTTAAATTCTTTTCTAAGGAAATTCCCCCTCTTCGACTAGAAAATAGAACCTGGGAACCAAGACAGCCTTACTGTGTGATACTGTCCTCTGTATCTGGCTTTGAGCACATTAAATGGCATTGTATATGACACATCAGTAGGGAAGCACAAGTGTACCATGACAGTCTTAGTGCACACTACCATCTGTCTTTCAATGTCCTTCCCAACATAATCTTTTCTTTCAGAAAATGTAAGCAAATGTTTGGCTGTAAAAAATGCCATTTTCCAAGATCAAATCATAGTTTTACAGTCCAAGAACAGCACACATTCAGATTCAAGAAAAAAAAGTTCATGTCCCTATCTTAGTAGGGACAAATTGGCATAACATAAAAGCAATTTCTGGCATTCAAAGAATGCATGTTGGTTGGAGCAGCTGCATTTTAATTATCTGTCTTCTTCAGGATCACTCTGAACAAGGGTAGACACTTGTTTCACATATGCATTAGAGAGAACTCTCAGTAAGCTCCCTGGCCCATGCAAATAAACACAAAGCCCAAGTTCTACTACCAGTCACAGGGACCCTAGGAAAACCTCAAAAGGGAGGTTTTCAATCCATTCTATCAGAAGACCAAATAAAGCTGATAAATTGTAAACTTTTTCCAACTTCTACTTTCCTTCCTGGCCACCTCTAATTAACCTCCTTCCTCTAAAATCTAGTGAATCATTAAGCAATTAATCATGTACTGTCTTGGGAAATCTTTTCTATTGTTTCCCAGTTTTGCTTTTAATCACACATTCTTCTATTATCACAGAACTCAACTTGGAGGGCACCATTTGGAGGGGATGAGTTTGTGTGGGTTTCACATGACCTTGCCTTGTCTGTTCCTTTGCACCAAAGAAGCAACTGATATGTAAGCTTATCTTATTCTATGAACATGTTCATAATAATATGATCTCTATTTTCTTCTTGTGCATATTGTTCACACTATTTACATATTCATTTGTAATTGTTGGTGAAATGTTTGCTCTATTTTAGGAATAACTCATTATTTCTTTTTAATTTTTATCACTACATGTTTGTATCTAACAGTTACATTCCTCATAGGGAGTTGGTGTAGGAATATAGCACTTCTTAATTCTTCTTCGTTTCCTTCCTCTCCCTTCTCTCAGTTTCACCTCAACTCTTAGTCTCCTTCCATTTTGCAAAAGATTCCTATTTCCCATTTCTGTCTTTTGATCTTTTAACCCATTTTGCCATCTATAAATTATCTTTCTTCCATCTATGTACTATCTTTTAATATCACTGAATAGTAAATATTCTATCTCATATAACATTGAGACTTCTAAGTCAGAAATGATACCAAACAACCTGGCATGGTGGCGCACACCTGTAATCCTAGCACTCGGGAGGCTGAGGCAGGAGGATTGGTACGAGTTCGAGACCAGCCTGGGCTACAAAAGTGAGCTCAAGGCCAGCCTGAACTGCATAGCAAGACCCTGTCTCAAAAAAAAAAAAAAAAATGATACCAAATTTTATATTTTCCTCTTTTTTATTGCCAGTTCATTTTCAACGAATTAGTTTCAAATTCTATTGGAATAGCTACTCTAGTAATGTACCTCTCTCTTCATTTCTGTGATGCTTAAATTAGGAATCAACTGGCATATTCTAAGAACTTCTTAAGAGGTAGGTCTGTAATGAGTGAAGTTGATCATTCATAATTACCACATATATTAAGGACAAACTTTATTTTTCACTCTCTTACATGAAATAGCCCAATATTTTCCTATCAAAAATGTAGTTTAACATCTTTACATTCTGTTTTAATTTTTCTCTTTAGTCTTGTCCCAAAAAATTATATTATACATGCTGCATCCTTCTACACTCATAGTTTTACTTTTTTTCTTCTTACTTTGTTCATATGGATTTTTTTAAATTTTAAAGCATGCTAGTGCATCTTATTCCTGGAAAAATGTGTTAATCCTTTAAACAATCACTTAACTATGATCTCTCTTGTAAATTAACCTATGTCCATTCAAATAAAATTATAGAAAACATTCTAATGGTTATTTTTATAGCACTCCAATCATATCTCTGTTATTTTATTTATGATATTTGTTCTGGACGTTCCTATATATTTTTTCTTACTGTTCTTCATGGAATTAGCTACCTATCAGTATCTGAAACACTTAACCTCCATTTCCAGAAAGATCAAGGGCATTGTGGCAAAAATAAAAACATAAATCTTCAAATATAAACATAACAAGGAAGTCAGATCTGAGACCTGAGCAAGTGTGAGGGAAATATTCAACATACTCTCCAGTGTAACAGAGGTCTTCTAACATTTACTGAGTGGTCATCATCCTCATAATCTTTTCTTTTTTTTTTTTTTTTTTTTTTTGTCTTTTTTGAGACAGGGTCTCGCTATGCAGTTCAGGCTGGCCTTGAGCTCACTTTTGTAGCCCAGGCTGGTCTCGAACTCACACTGATCCTCCTGCCTCAGCCTCCCGAGTGCTAGGATTACAGGCATGCACCACCACGCCCGGCTCATAATCTTATATTTAATTATTGTCAGTGAAAATCTTTAATATATCATTTTAGAAATGAGTTGAAGAGATATTTCCATAATTTTGCTATGTAGTTTAACTTTTAATTAAAGAATTACCATCAAGTATGGTAGATGAAACAAATAAGAAAGAGTATACACTTCCATATCAGGATAGAATCATTCAGTACTGGTTTTCATATAGAATTTTCCAGAACTTTCTATCCTATTAGTTATCTTCTTTTTAAAGAGTTCTACTATTAAATTTGCATTGAGTTAGCTGTTCTTGACTGCTGGTTAAGTTACTGAAAGTTGAATTGTGGCTGTTGGTGCTTAGGAGAAGAGCAAAAGCATAATATAAAAATAAAAGGATTCAAATGGATATAAAGTCCTACAGTAACAGGCTCACTGCTGCTAGCTCTTTAGGCATTGAGGAAAGCAAGATGGTGGGTTCAGGCTGAAGGAGGTGTCGCTGGCAGTCAAAGAGAATCCAAAATTAACAAAAGAGCATGGGACAAGGTATGGACCTGCTATTTTAAAATTCTTACTAAGGAGCAAAGCTCACATGAACCCATGTAACCAAATAAATTCCAAATAAATGCAAGCTTCTCCAAAGACAGACAAGTGACCCAGTACAGGCTGAATGGGCCACAGGCGACACATAAACACATGAAGAAAAAGAAAAAAACTAAGATTAACATAAAACGCCAACATTCAGTTACAACATTTTTTTACAATTTTAATTTTTATTATTAAATGTTCACAATACACATTATATTTTATGTGGGCAGTGGATACATGTGCAGAATACAACCTGATACTTTTCTTCTTCCCTTTTTTCTCCTCTGCCTTTCCTTTCTCTACCTCTACCCTTGAGTGAAAGATCCATCTTCCTGTTCGCTATTATGTTCATGTTGTTTTTATTTATTTACTTGTTTGTTTACTTATTGTCTTTCTGAGATGGTCACACTATGTGGTTCAGGCTGGCCTTGAGCTCACTTTTGTAGCCCAGGCTGATCTAGAACTCACATCCATCCTCCTGCCTCAGCCTCCCAAGTTCAGGGATTACAGATGTGTGCCACCTCTCCTGGCTTCATGTTGCTTTTAGTATGTTTGTTTTCCTTTTCTCATATAAGGGAAATCATGTGACATTTAAGTTTGTGCATCTCATTTATTTCATTTAACATTATGGTCTCAAGTTGTATCCAGAGGAGTTTGAAATAGCTGAATCTTAGTGTCTTAGTTACTTTATGTTAGTGAGACACAATACTGGACACCCATATTTTATGGGAGGAAAGATTTATTTGGGCTCACTATTGATGTTAATTTCAGTCCATATTTGGCTGACTGAAAACCGGTTTAGCAAAGCAGAGGGGCATGGTGAGAAGGGTTATACATGCCACAACCGGCAGAAAGCAGAGAGAGAGTGAGGAGAGGAGCACGGAAGAGACACTAACCCTTCAGGCCACTTCCCTGGAGATTTACTCTTCTGAGCAGATCCCACCAACCAAGAGCTGATCATCTACCAGCCTCCAAAATTCAATCACCTTCCAAAAGAACCGCCTAGGAGCCCATGAGACTTTGGAGGACACTTAAGATAGAAAACAGAACACCTACACCCAAAGAAGTCTTCAATCATTGTTAAAACTCAAGTAACATATGAAAGCTCAAGAGTAGAACACAAGGGGGTGGCGAGATGGTTCAGCGATCTAAAGTGTCTGCTTAGGAAAGCTTCAGTAACTGCAGGGATCAAGGTTTTATCCCTGGGACCACATGCTGGGCCAGCCCCACCCCCAGGGAAGGTTGAACCGGCAAGACAAAAAAAAAAAAAAAAAAATGGCCGGGCATGGTGGCGCATGCCTGTAATCCCAGCACTTGGGAGGCTGAGGCGGGAGGATCAGTGCGAGTTCGAGACCAGCCTGGGCTACCAAAGTGAGCTCAAGGTCAGCCTGAACTGCATAGCGAAACCCTGTCTCAAAAAGACAAAAAAAAAAAAAAAGGTAGAACACAAGCAAAGAAGTGATGGCAGTACGCAGAAGGTAATAGAGAATGAGAAGGAATCATAATTAAATACTGTATACTTCCTTTAGTCATTTTCTCCTATGAACCAAAACCCATAAATCTGCTCATACAAGGGTAGCAAAATCAGGGAACTGTGAAAGAGTTCAGTCATATAAATGCCTGCCTGGCAAGTGCAAGAACCTAGGTTGGATTACAGTACTGCATGTGGTGCCCACAGGTGCACTGTGCCAGCCACCAAAACTGGGCATGCTGGCACATGCAGTGCTAGGTGCATTGAGACAGGAGAATCACCACTAGGGAGAACCTGTACCTATTTAATTAATTAGTTAAATTTCTTTTTTAAATGTATTTAGTACAGGGGCTACAGGGTCTCACTACACAGATTGGACTCAAAGTGATCCTCCTGTTTTTAGCCTCCCAAGCACTGGGATTACAAGTTTGCGCCACCACACCCAATTTCAGTCACCATCCCAGCATGCCCTGTGATAAAACCCAGTCTCTGCACTGCCTAAGCAGGCACTTTAATCTGCTGAGATGTCTGGCTGGCCTCTGTAAAATTAAATTTCTTAGAAAAGAGTAGCAAGTTCTCTCACAACTGTGGAAAAAAAATCAATGGGACAGATAAGAAATAGATGAAATTCTACTTGGAAAAAGAATAGATAACCTGCTTGGATCTAAGATGATACAATGACATCAAAATTGTCTCACATTGCTACTTGAAGGAAAATAAACTTTCATAGAAGTGAAACAAAGAAGCACTGGGCAATCAGAAACACAAGGGGCTGAAATGCTGAGAAAAACACATTTTCATTGTGAAAGCACACAGACCTTCTGTCCATATGAGTGTGGTTCACACAAATGGAGAAGAAAATCCTGACCCCATAGTGACAAAAAAAAAAAAAAAAAAAAAAAAAAAAAAAAAAAAAAAAAAAAAAAAAAAAAAAAAAAAAAAAAAAAAAAAAAAAAAAAAAAAAAAAGCAATTTGCTAGTCACAGAGGGAGAAGATAAAGGACAGGGATTTCTAAGAGACACAAAGATAAAGAAAAGCACCTGAAAGCCGAGAGGAATGCTCTTCCAAAATTGCAACCAAACTCTAAGGAGGAACCAAGATTGACTCAATGTGAACAAATTTGAGACAACAGATGCAGTGAATATTATCATAGAATCATAGAATGCACATACAGCTCAACTGACTAAACAAACTCTCTCTCTCTTTCTCTCTCTCTTTCTCTCACTTTCTCTCTCCTCTCTTTCACTGTGCAAAAATCTGAAAGGCAGGAGAGTGTATATGTGTATTACAACAAAAGGCCAAAGGGCCAAATACGAGAGATTTTAAGTTTTGAATCAGCAAGCCAGAATGCATCTCCAAAAGATTTACAGGAAAACACTGTCCCTCCAAAATCTTACATCTCATAAAAATGTGTTTCGAACACGATAATAACCCACTCAAAGACAACTGTGTCATTAGGCACTTCCAGAAATTTTAAGAATAATCAAAATTACGAATAGTCTTCTATCAATTTACAAATTAATTTTGCTTTCAAAAGTTGTTCCAGAATTTAAACACCAGGTCCTAAAAGTTTCACTAATGTTTTTCTCAAGCCTTATCTACACAGACTTAGCAGAAGCATGTCACAATTATTTATAACACAAATATCACATGGAGAATGATACTGAACAAAGCATTATAAAAAAAGAAAACTACAACCATGTTTATTCATGAGCATAGAAAATTTTTTCTTAACAATATATTAGCATATAGAATATAACAATAGATTATACTGTAATGTATCAAGACTAATTTTTTCCAGGAATGCAAGTTTACACTAACACTAAAATATCAGGATATATATTCATCAAGTCAGTAGACTAAGGAGGAAAAGTAAGAGTATAAACTATATAAGATTTAAGGTATCTCCTTAAAAGTTATAGAACAATAATTTGAAACAATTTGGCAGCCACTCATGTTTGGAACTTTCAGAAAACTAGGATTAAAGGGAAGACTAAACACTTTTATCTCTGAAACTTAAAACAACATTATATTTGAAATATTAGAATAAGACAAGAAAAAAGTATAGAGATTAAAAAGAGGATGTAAATTTGTCTCCTTGTAAATGCATGATAGTCTACACAGAGTATTAGAAAGATTCCAGCAAAAAAAAAGAACTAATAAAAAAGCTAGTCAAGTGACAGCAGAAAAGCTTTTAATGAAACTAGATTGTATTTGAAACTAGAATTTTTGAAAATATTTAATTCAAGTAAGTTTTAGGAAGCACTGTTCATGACAGAAAATGTATTGTGTTGTAATGACTTGCAAAATAAAAAATGAGAGAAATGCAAAAGCTAAACAAATGAAGAGATACAACATGCTTAGAAATACAAAAATCAAACATTTTTAAAAGGTCATTTGTCCTCAAAAGAATGCAGAGATTTGATATAATCTTAAAATAAATCCCAGCAGGGATCTCTTATGTTATTTAACAATGTGACTAAAATTTACATAGAAGGGGCCACAGAGATAGCTCAGCCGTCTAAGGACCTGCTTAGGCAAGCTCAAGGACCAGGTTGTATGCCAGGTACCACATGCTGTACCAGCCCCACCCCAGGTGTGCTGAGCCAGCCACCAAGACCAGACATGATGGTGCACACCTGTAATTCCAGCAATGAGAGACTGAAACAGAAGGATCAATATGAATCTGAACTGTGTAGTGAGACCCTGTGCCAAATACATTCAAAGAAAAAACAATTACATAGAAAAGCAAAGGCTTGAAAGTAAAGCAATTCTGAAAAGTTAGAATTAACTCAAAAGCTCATAGCTCTTAATTAAAACTTATATAACCAAAGCAATTAACAAGGATAGAAATGACAAATGGTTAGATATGAAGGACAAAGCATAGAGAACATGGAAATAGAGGCAATGAAGATAATTTACTTCCACAAGTACGCATGGATAATTAAATGAAAAATATACTTCATGCAGTAGTGTACACTGTGTTGTGTATACACAAACAAATTAACATTTCTGCTTTTAATATATATGTAAGTATATAAATATCATTCATCTATGGTAAAACCTAAAATTAAGAGAACAAAATGTAAATATTTGCTATCTTAGGTTAAGCAACTTTTAGATTTTTTTTTTTTTAGTTATGATACCAAAACAAGGCCCATGTGACAGAAAATTTTTAGACACTTAAATTTATTGACATTCAAACATTCATTAAGAGTGAAATTAGTAAAGCCACAGACTGCAAGAAAATATTTGCAAGACATATGTTTATAAGGTACTAAGCAATACTCCAAATTTAGTAAGACCTCACAAAAATGCAACAAAAAATCAAAAGATTTAGATACTTCATTAAATATATAACTAAGTAGAAAGCATTTGTCAACCAGTCATCAGAGAAATGCAAATAAATAAAAACTGCCATGAGATACCACCATATATTTTATAGACCAGCTCTAACCTCACAACTCAGAATACCACATTCTGGTGAAGACATATAGTAATCTGAATGCTCAGACACTCCTAGTAACAAGGAAAAATGATTTAATCAGAGTGGAAGTGATCCAGCGTATTTCTGTAAACCTAAGCATATACGCATTTACCAGACAATACAGCACACATTCAGTGGCTTATCGAAGAGGAAATGGAGACAAAACCAAAGAAATACTTGTGCATAAATGACTATCCACACCATTAGTTGGTTCAAATTGTCATGAAAAATGCTAAAGATTAGGTGCCTTAAATCATCAAAATTAATTTTGTCATAGTTCTGGAAGCTGGAAGGTCAAGACCAAGTTCTGGCAGGTTCAGCTTCTGGTAAAGATGCTCTTGCCAGCTAGCAGATAGCTGCCAGCTCAGTCCAGCCTCCTCTGAGCTTTTCTTGGTGCAGATTCATAGGACAGTAAATCAGTCTCTCGATTAGGAACACTGCTCAAAGTGGAGCTGGGACACCATCCTTATGATCTTACTTAACCTTAGTTATTACCTTATAGGCCCCATCTTCAACTAGGGAAACTCGGAGTTAAGTAAATGAACTTTGGATGACGCAAACGTTGACCCTTGTCTCATCCATGCAAGAATGCTTTGTTCTTTTTATTAGCTCTCAGCAATCAACACCCTGTTCCAGGAAAAGTACACTTGCTCTCTAACAATGTGTACATGTGCTCAATAAACAGTGGCAACCTGTGGTGTCTTTCTCTTGGTCCATCCTAAGACACTAACCTCCCAGGACCACTTTTACAAATTACTAAAGTTGCCTCTCTCTCTTACTTCATTCCTCACCATATAGTTGGTGATCTTCGCCTGGTCCCTAGCACTCCCTGACATTTCACTCCTGTTTCCCCAAGAAAAGTCACGTCCTTCTCATATGGAGAATGACATTCTTCCCATTCCAACAGTCTCAAAAGTCTTAGTTCATTTCAGCGTCAACTCTAAAGGCTAAAGCCTGTTAAAGTTTGTTCTAAATACCAGCTAAATCAAAAATGGATGAGACTCATGCTATTCTGAGGGAAAATTCACCTTCAAACATAACCAGATAAGCTATTTACTTACAAAATACGGATAGATTATTTGTTTCCAAAATGCAATATGAGGCAAGTTTTAGATAGATGTCTCTACTCCAAAACAAAATAATTGTAAGGAAGGGTGGAGGGTCAAGGCAAATTCCTAGGCCTCAAGGCTCTGACCTGTTCTGGCAGCTGTCCAAATCCACCACCACCACCACCCCCCCGACAGCTAGTCACATCTCCAAACAGTGCATTGTTCCCATGGCTGTAGAACTCAAAGTTTCTGTCACTTCCTCAAAGATGGAGCATGAACCTGTGCTTCCCAACATGGCCACTCAGATTACATCTCCTTTTCTACACTGAAAGGAAAAAAGAAATTCTTAGGTTTTTCTCAATAAATCGCTCTGGCTTGTATTCTTGGCTTCAAGCCCACTCAGTGACAATATCCTCCATAGATCCATAGGGTGTGTCTCCTCCCTCGGCTCAGCACCGTGTCACGGCCCTGTCTGTGGGCTCCAACCCCACCCAGGCCACTCTCTGTGGTGCTTGCCTCTACTGCTGAAACAACAGTCCTCTCTCAAGTCACGGAGCTGCACCTCCTGAGCTGAGATGGGGTGACAGCCCTGGAGACCTCAGAATCACTCCCAGGGTCATACATTGTTTTTTCAATAAATCATGTTTCCTACCAAATATCTCCTCTCCTATCCAATGAAAGAAGCAAAGATTAAAAACTTTCCTTTATTTCACTTCATTTTGCTTCCCTGTTAGTTCAAATTAGAAAGTTTATGGTTAATAATCTCAACTCTATTTCTATATTTCCCTTAATGGTTAATAAGAGATGCAGGGAAGAGGGTAGGGGAAGGAGGAGAACATAAAGAGAATAAACATAAATTGTGCACATACACCAACTCCTTCTGAGATAAAATAATCATTCTGTACTGCAAATAAATACCAATAAAATAATTTTAAGCTAACAGTATAACTATGCATCATGCCCATAATCACTTAATCAAATTACTCTTCACATTTTTAATGTTCCTACCCAAATATGCCTCATTTTTTCTTGCAAAATGAAGAGGCTGATCATTTCTCAAATTTTCAAGTTCCAGTCCCTTTCTCTAATAATATGCTTCTCAAACTCTGTCAAGTTATATCTCTCCCCTTATATTTTGCCATGAAGAGTAAGGAAAAATTAACCTACCTCATACTTTGCTTAGAAATAGCATTGCCTGGGCGGGGGAGAGAGGTCAGTGGTCTACACACCTGCCTGGAAAGCACAAGGACCTGGGTTCAATCCTTGGCACCACATACCACGCAGGCTCTGTGCTGGCCCCTGAAATCAGCACACATGTGTAAGTGCTGGGGAGGCTGAGACAGGAGCATCACTGTGGGTCTGAGCTGTGTAGCAAGACCTTCTATAAAAAAAGAAAGATGAAAAGAGAGAAAGAGAGAGAGTGAGAGAAGGAAGGAAGGAGATTTTTTAAAATTAAAAAAAAAGAAATAGCAGTAGACAGAACATTAGAACACATTTCAGCTTAATTCTTTTCTACTTTAATTTTTAGATTTTTAAAGTTCATGTTTGTAATATACAATTATTTCATTCTTTGCTGGGAATTAGGACATATACATAACTCAACTTAATTCTTTATACTTCTTCCGCCCCTCTTCTGCATCTGTGTGTTGATCCCCTTCCCATTTGTAAGAGATTTTCTTCACTCTATAACACATATTATATTTCTTCCAATTCCTACAACTCTGCTCCTTATTGCCATTTGATGACACAGCAGAATGACCTTTCATGTCTATTTCTACGAATATTTTCCTTATGACAACATATATTCCTAATCAAGCAAGGGACATTTTCTTTACAATTTTCTTTTCTTCCTGAGCCCTCACCAAGGTTACCTATAGCATTCATATTTCTTCCAAGAGCCTCTTCAAGTCAGTCTTTCCATCTGTTGTGAGCACCTTGGAACTCTCAGACTGGATTCCCAAGATCCAAGCCACTACCAAGTCTAAAGCAGCATCTCACCTTAATAACTTTTTCAATAATTACCCAACTAAAAACTATTCAAATTTCTCCTGGTGAAGGAGGGAAATACTTATGGCAAATAAATATAATGGAATATAAAAATAGCAAACTACTAAAACTTGCAGTGTAAATGATGTATCATCTAAGTCAGCTAGGCTCAAAAGGCCAGACACAGTGTCTGCTGTGCTGTGGTATCTTGAATGAGGAGTAGAATAAAAGCAGGAAAGCAATTTGTTCAGATGCTTGAAGGGGAAAGGTTGGACTGACTACAAAGACAGAATGCAAATATCATTGTGATTATATCATCACGCATACTTTTTTCTAAACTGTCCTGCATACAAGTGATTTAAATGATAGAAAGACAAGAATGGGGTGGAGCAATGGTGTGGTTTATGTCCAGATGTCCCTGCCAAAACTCATATGCTCAGAGGTGAGGCTTTCGGGAGGGTGGCTGCATCAAGGATGTGTGCCACTAGGCTGTGGGTGTATGAGACAGACGTATTTACCAAAGTTGCGGATGCGGACAGTGGGAGGGCCCATCCAGCAGGTGGGTGGCACCAATGAACAGGCTTAGAGCCTGGCTAGAAGAAGAGGAAAGGAAGGCTGCTTCAGCCTGCCATGCCATGGACTGTTTCTCCTCTACCAAAGCACCCAGCCTCACGACCAGCTGGTAATGGACTAAAACTTCTACAACTGTGAGCTAACATAGACCTTTCATCCTTTAACACTTGAGTGTCAAGTGCTAACGTAGCTAAGATAAGGAGGAAGAGCAGGAGAGAAAATGGAGGAAGAGAGCTATAAGAATTTAGTATACTGCCCTTAGCCTTATTCCCGGCTATCTTCATTCCAGACATTCACATTCATGTGTAGACTACTCCTTCAATGGATAGAGATTACCTTATAAAAACCACAACAGTATAGTAGAATGCATGTTATTGTTGCATTATTTTAGAGGCAAGGTCTTAAGAGGCCTTATTTTCTTAGAACAGCGACCTACAATATGAATCTGAATACCTTGAGCCCACCAGGTGGGAGAGAAGGTACAGAGAAACACGCAGGAAAGTTCCTGAGATTAAGAGAACTCAGATTCATTTGTTCCTGGGTCTAAGCGCTATAGTCATCCAGGAAATTCTGCCTCAGACACTGTCCTGCTGTGCCTTGAACAAATGAGAAAAATAAATGATTGTTTTATGCCACTAAGTATTTGCCTGGTTTGTGATACTGGTAGATAAGTGAAACAAAAATAATTAAAAAGGATACAATAGGCAGTGGATGTGCATAAATAATCAGAAACCAAATATATGTTTTAATGCCTCAGAAACCCTTTAAAATATAAAATATCTCTCACTTAGGGATATTTATCTCCAATTTTCACTGTAATTTTCTCTTGGATCACAAAAGGAAAAACCTTGCAATTTATGTTTATTTTCTTAGCACTCCTTTCATTTGTTCAGTGAACTTCTTTAATGGTTTTTGCTCTTTTATTTTTGCTGGTGTGTTTGCCCCACATAATGATTGCATTCCTGTAGGGGGTTGGCACATGGACCTAAAATGTCTTAATTCTTTTTTAGCTCCTCTTCCTCCTTGCCCTCCTAACTTGAGAGCAACCAATAGATTAGATATACCATGTTTGGATTTTGTTTAAATACAATGTTATTTCCAGTGTAGAAAACTGTTAAATATTACATTAAATACAATCTTCAAAATCATGCAGTGTTATACTTATTAGCATATAAAGTAAAACTTTTTAAACATCAACTGCTACTTTTGAAAAAGTAATAAAAATTAATGATATAATCATCTCTACTGTTCTGCATATATACTTCCATGGATTTAATCCCCCTTCCTTTTTTTCCTTTCTTTTCTCCTTTATTTTCCCCTTTACCTCATCTCAACTGTTTATTTCTCACATTTTGTTTCTTTTTAGCTTTTATTTATTCTTTCAGTTCTTACTGTGGGGATACAATACGATGTTTACACATCTGGATCTGATTTATTTCACTTATAAGTATAGTTTCTACATGCACCCACTTACCCACAAGTACAAATTTATCTGCCATGCCTATATTTGCTAATCTGAGCAACAAACTCCCAGCACTTGGGAGGCAGGAAAGAGGAGGATCACTACGAGTCAGAGCTGCATAATGAGACCCTGCAAAGAAAATAACAAGATAACAATGCACAATACAGAAGCATTGTTGATTTTCTAATCTTGTTTTGAAATTCTGTACCATTTTTATTATTCTTCATTGCTTTGTTTTGACTTTGTTCTTGAAATTTGTTTTTGGATCTCTTTCTCCTTAAAACTAAAAAATAAATAAATAAAAGTAAATAAAAAACAAAATCATACAATATATTTCAACACTTGCACAACAATCTGTAGGTTAATCTCCTCATTGCTTAACTATTTGCAATACTATTGTGCCCAAGACGATTACATTCATTTTAGTGGTGATCTGAGTCACTAGAATTTAGTTTTAAAAAATCAATGATTATCAGCCTCTAAACTAAATATTCTTTAAGGAAAACATAGACGCTTCTGAGAGAAGGCTTTTGCATTTTTAGTGTTCTCTTTCAACTGGTGCCTGCAAAAGTTAGTTTGATCTGCAAAATGATTGAAATTCCTTTAGGTATTAAAAAGCATCATGCAGAGGAGCTAATATAGAACTTGATGGATAATCAAAGCCAGTAGTGACTTTGTTCAAGATTACAGAAACCAGGTAAAAATGTAGTCAATAAAAATTAATGTATTAATAGTAAGACCTTGCCGACTCAAAAGAGAATATGGACACATTCCAAATAAGGAATGATATTTTTCCTTCACTTTAAATAAAGCACAGTATTCCAATCTATTTTGTAGTTTATCCTGCCTCCTTATCACTGGGGACAAAAGTGTAGTATTTCTGACATTTCTCCATCTTCTGATTATGTGAATTCTTCTGCACTGCATTGAGCTGGAAGGGAAATTTATAACTAATTTATTGTACTAACATTTTTTTTAACCTCTTCTTAATTGCTGTCCCTTTAAGGAGCTCAGAATTTAGCATAGAACATGTGACAAGTAATTACAATAAATTGTGGTAAATGGAAAAACAGAAGTCTGCACAAGGTACAGATGTGGCTTCGATGCCTAACTAACTCTGGGCTACAGCAGTCTTGCTGGTCACATCCAGATGAATAATTATCACACATTAAAATGATTTTGCCTAGAGGATAATGGTGAGTAGGAGATTCAAAGCAGAGGGAATAGCATTGCAAAGACAGGAGAAACTACATAATGTGACACATTATCAAGCATGATTAAGGGTGTGGTAGTTGATATGAATGGAATCACATCAAAAGATTCACTCTAGTTTGTACAAAAGCCTTTGGATCTTGTCATTAAGGCAGATGAGGGAGTAAAGTGCCCTCTGTGGAAGAGAAACATCGTCAGACACACATTTTTTTAAAGATCACTTTCTCCACAACATGGAGACTGGCTAGACTAGGGGGAAATTTAAAATCAAAGAGACAAATCAGGTAACAACTGTTAAGAAGGTTTTTAAAGAATGATGAAGTCTGGGAAGCCATAAAAAAATGACAATGGAATAAAGAAAAGAAGCCAATTTAAATAAATGAGGTTTAGCCGGGCGTGGTGGCGCATGCCTGTAATACCAGCACTCAGGAAGCTGAGGCAGGAGGATTGGTGCGAGTTTGAGACCAGCCTGGGCTACAAAAGTTAGCTCAAGGGCAGCTTGAACTGATTAACAAGACCCTGTCTCAAAAAGACAAACAAACAAACAAACAAACAAACAAATAAATAAATAAATAAGGTTTGAAAATGACTTTAAATTGCAAACTTCTATGTTTGCACAGACAAAATACAGAGGCAAAAGAAAACAGAAAGGGACGAGTTGGGATTTCTCTTATCGTGTGGGAGTCCTGTCTAATTAAGGGCACGCTCTGGCTGTATTCAACTCCAAAACGTGTTCTCTGTAAGTGGGTGCTCCTAAACATCTCTTGTTAAGAATACCGTCTCTGAATGCAGAGTGCTAGAACTGAGAACTCCAGTAATTACTCCTGTTTCTCAGTTTCTGAATCTGTAAACGGTGACCGCAATGATAGCTGTTTTGCAGGGGCACTGGAAGGACTCAATGAGTTTAATAGAATGGCGCTCAGAGAAAGAGAGGGCAAAGTGGCTGCTACAGACGATGAATCAGCCCTGAAAACAGAAGCTATCTGTTTTAACATGATTACTCTGACCTGACACCAAACTATAAATGCAGATGTACTTTGTCTTGATTATATGTAATAAAGACAGAAAAGATAATTTCTTTGATATTTTGTTTTAATATTTTAAGACTAGTTTATCTTGGTTATGTGTAATAAAGGACAAAGATTTTTCTTGGAGTTTCCTTTTAATACTCTGTTAACTGTTATAAAGCACTTACATTAGTTACCTGAAAAAAAAAAAAAGTGTGAGGCTTTTCCCTATTTTTTTTTTTTCCTGTTGATTTCAATGCACTTGAAGGAAACACAAATTTTAAGGCTGTTTTGCTTTGAAATGTGTAACTTTAAATGGCTTGTGACTATTCTGAATTTGTAAATTTCTCCAAATCTGAAAAATTATTCCACTTTAAAATTAGTTTGCACTTTAAAATTAGTTTAATTCACTACTAAGACATAGTTGGAAAAATAAATTTTTTAGACAGCAATAGTCTGATGTAAAGAACATAATGTGCTACTCAATACAAATTACAAGTTCCTCTCTGCTACGAAAATGAATTTTTCCCATCTTAGCAATTAAATACTTCCCCAAAATACTCCCTCACCTTTCTTTCTGTCCGGAAGACTCTTCCTCAATGTATTAAAGTTCAGTAACTCCTTTCAGGAACCCTCTGAACTCCACCTTCTCCCTCATTGCCTCATCAGCAGTTAGCTTCTGCTTTTCACCCACCAGTCTGTGGCTTCTGTACTTCACTTTCAGCCTCCAGACTGTATCAGGAGTTAAACATCTGCCTCTCATGATGCCATCACATGACTTGGGAAATTATGAACAGAAAGGATTAATTTGGGGATGCCTTCACTGCGTGAAATTTCAATGCTGAAATTACAAAGACAGTGCTGAACATACGGCGTAATTCACATCTGGATTTGATCAGAATTAATGGTATTTTTGGAAAAATAAGCATCGACCTAATTAACTTTACACCTCAGCTCTACACTATTAATAGAGTTTATCTGAGAGTGATAAGACCCAAAAACATTGGGCCAGCAACATAGTTCAGCCAACTAAGCGACTGTTTAGGCAAGTGTAGGGACTGGGGTTCGATCCCTGGCATCACGTGATGCACCAGCCCTGCCCCTGGGTGCTCTGAGCTGGCCACTGAGACTGGGCATGGCAGCATGTACCTGTAATCCCAGCGCTGGGGAGGCTGAAAATGCAAGGACCACTTTGAGTCTGAGCTGTGAAGATCATGTAACAGAGAAAGAAGGAAAGAAAGAAAGAAAGAAAGAAAGAAAGAAAGAAAGAAAGAAAGAAAGAAAGAAAGAAAGAAAGAAAGAAAGAAAGAAAGGAAGGAAGGAAGGAAGAAAGAAAGAGAGGGAGGGGGAGAGAATTGAGTGGATAAGTAAGATTTCTTTTCTAAATTAATTCATATTTTATTGCAGAATAAAAATTTGACATCAAATTTCTAATTCCCAGATATATTCAAAAATACATACAATGTATATTGTCAATTTAAAATTTGTCCTTTTCTTTTTTAAATGCTTTGTTAATTTGTGTATTTATGTATGTATTTGGTGTAGGGTGTCCCTACATAGCTATGACTCATACTGATCTTCCTGTCCTGACCTCACCAGCACTGGGATTACAGGTGTGTACCACCACACCCTTTCGGTAGCCAGTATAGCCTGCCCAGATGCCCTGTGATTGAACCCGGGTCCTCGCACTTGCCAGACAGGTGCTTTGGCCACCGAGCTATTTCCCCAGCCAAAAACTTACTCTTTTAAGAAGATTACAGTGAGGACACCCTTACTGGATATTGGTTGCATAACATATTCCAGTGTCACTGCACAGGTAAAGTGACAAAGGGCTGTAGCTTCCCCATGTCATAAATTTAAAATGAAATTAATGTTACTTACGTTAAGGACCAAATTTATTTCCATTTAAAAATTTAGCAGTCTTTTGGAGAATAATTTCCTCAGCCCAGATCCCTTTTAAAAAGCTGTCCAAGGGAGCATGAAATTATGCTATCTTTTTATAAATTTCCCTGTAGCAAGCAGAAGCATTCAGAATCAATCCATTTGTTCAGACAGTGAAGGCTCTAAAGGGACGCAGACCTTCACTGCAATCACCAGCACCTGCGAAATTTATTCCGGGGCTCAGCACACACCTGCAAGCCTTCAGCCATCCATATCAGAAACCCTGCTCACCACCAGCACAGAGGGATTGTAGGGCTTGTCATGGGATTTGCTGTCACATTGCCACAACACACATGACTGAGGCACCCACCAACACATTCAAGGACTCTGTCTCTACACAGCATAATCCCCACTTCCTCCTTAATGAATCTGTCCCTAATCACTGTTGAGTTTAAATCATCCTTCATGACTTAGTCTTAGACAGCCTTCATTCATGACATTTAGGAGTATAACCCTAGTCTGGGAATTTGACAAGCACATTCATCTCTGAATTGTGAAATGTTGCCTCTAAACTGGCTTTTATCATTATAGCCATCCCCTGTGGTAAGCAGCTACCCTTTTGCAGAACTTACATTTGTATTCCTCACCTGAGTTTCTGGGGCTGAATCCACACCTAGACTCACAAACCAAATCTGAATTGTATTTTCACACCCATGGATAGTATGTATTTTTGCCAGAAGCTGAAATTTTTGTTGTATATCTGAAGTATGGTGATTCAGACAAGATATTTGCATTTCCTGATGTCCCAATAGCCACTTGTACATAGAGTTTCTAGTCTGAAGAAAATCAAGAACTTTAGCCCTCCAAAGCTATGGCTAAAGTTCAGCCCATTTCATAGATGAGCACACGCACATGAGTTCCCCTCTCCTGGTTCTGCCTATTTATCCTAGTTTGTGGTCTAAGGGTTGGGGTGGGTTTTAAATCCCAAACAGAAACAGATCAGCTATCTCTTGTCAAATCCCCACTGAGAAGCAGCTCTTTTTCTATATTTCTATCATGTATACCTCATCTGGGTCCCCACAGGAGATAGATTAGTTTCTTGAAACTGAAAGATCCTGCCTAAGTTTTCAATAATATCTATGTTTGAAAGTCCTTGATAACTGCACAATAAATGACACTCACAAAGTGCATGTAGATACTTCTTAACAAAATGAATCCCTTTTGGATTGTTTACTTTTCAATAGATATGACCTGTTGTTTACAAAAATCAATTCTTTAAATTTTCAGAAGAATCACTCTGTGAGACAGAAGCTTTCTCATCAATTTATAGATGAGAAAGTTAAGGCACCTAAAATGTAATCAATTAGAAATAATTAAATAAATTTACTCTAAAAGCTGTATTACATTCATGTGTGGATTTTTTTATTCATTTTAATGAGAAAAAAAGATAAAATAGCAATGAAACAGTTTCAAAGCAAGTTAGTAATATGGTTACAATTAATGCCATGTATATTGTTGTCTTTATAGTAATTATTCAGAGGAAAAGGGACAAACCTGATATCTTGTCTAAACAATATTACTACAAACTTTTATTCTCAATGAACTAAGACAAAGTAACTATATATCTGTCCTATGTATATGTATCCTTGTGTATACATATTTTTTTTTTCTTTTTAGACTTTCTAATACTAGGAGAAAATATCATACCATGTCTTGTAAGTAGATTGTAAGTCAGAGATACAGTATGAATCATAAAACAAAAAGTATAATTAAATAATATTCAGGAAATTAATTATTAATTAATTAAAATTAAATTAAATATTTCAAAACAAAATTCAAATCAAATTATGATTCCAACTGAGAGGCCAGAATGTTGTGTAGCGTATGTTTGAATCTGTGATCAATTCAGAGCATTCGAATAGTATTTGAATAGGTGAATATATACAAAGGTGTCAACTAAGAAAAAGTTTCCATGGTAGTAAAGAATTACTAAGAATAAAACATAACATAAATACTGGAATTACAAATATATGACCAGAACTTGTAACGGTTTGGGGATAGGATATCACACAAAGTTCTAGTATGTCGTGTACATGCACAGTGTCCATGATGCTTACTGGTGGCCAGGTGTCACTTGTGGAACTGAGATACTGCTATTTCCTTGATATGTACCCTATAGAACCAGACAGAATCATGACCAGCAGGGTGCAGGCGAAGTCCATTTGTAGAATATGCTAGTGGACATATTATGCTGCTGTATATAAAAGAAGAGTTGAAAGATTGTTTTTGTATACCTCTTTTTCTCCTGTGTTTAATTATTTGCCCTGTTTTGTGGGTTCTTTCTATTCTCCTTCATTGAGTCGTCATTTTGATCCTTTTCTAAAATATCTTTTAGTTAACTATGCATGGTTGGCTTTGTCATCATGAAATTCTTTAGTTGTTCTTTGTCCTGGAAGTATTTTACTTCTCCAATGAGCTTGAAAGAGAGTTTTTCAGGGTATAGCATTCTGGGCTGGAATTTGTTTTCTTGTAAGACTTGAACTACTTACCTCCATGCTCTTCTTAACCTGATGATTTGTAAACAGAAATCTGCTGTTATTCTAATTGGATTGCCTTTAAATATGATCTGTTTCTTTTCTCTGGAAGCTTTTAGTATACTGTTCCTGCACTGAATTTCTAGGATCTTCATTATATGTCTGAGTGTAGTTTTAATTGGGTTGATGTTATTTGGAGTTCTATATGCTTCACTTATCTCATTGTTGAATTGTTTTCCCATGTTTGGGAAGTTTTCTGCTGTTACTTCTTCCCATATTCTTTTTATATCATTTGTACAGACTCTTTCTCATTGATGCCTATTAGTCTTACATTGTTCATCTTTGTATCATCTTGCAGATGTTGAATTATTTTTTTTCTTGCATCCTAGTTGTTATTAAGAGATCTTTGCATACCTCTTCACTAGCTGCAATGGTGTCTTTAAGGTCTATTTTCACTTTCACTGTAACAGTTTTACTAGCATGTAATTTAGGTGTTAAGTTCTTGTACAGCACTTTGAATCTGCTTCATACATTCTATTACTTTTCTATATTGCCCTTTCAAGGATTTCATCATTTTTCTTTTTCTTTTTTTCCTTTTTTTTTTTTTTTTTTTTTTTTTTTTTTTTTTTTTTTTTTTTTTTTTCTTTTTTTTTTTTGTCTTT
>PVJA010023174.1:0-33355 GCA_004027025.1 Myocastor coypus | reverse complement strand
TGCTTGGTACAGTTTTCCTCATGGCCCTCAGCCCCACTACTGCCCTTGCTAGATGGAGGCTCTGTCCTGGTGGGAAAAGGCCTACCTGTGGTCACTTGTGGTGAGACCTGTGCATCCAGTGTCTCATCTGTCATTTCCAAGCCCTGTGTAGTGGCCAGGGACTTTCACGTTGTCCAAGGATTGACCATATAAAACCACCTGGGTCTTGTTAAGATTCAGCTTCTTGGGCCTCACTTGACAGGTGTACTGACTCAGAAGCCCTGCAGTGGGGTTAGAGAAGCTGGGTCAGACCAGTGACGAGGGTGTCGGTCTCTGTGATTCTCTACCCTGCTCTGAGCCAGCTGAGAAGAAGGCAATTCTTGGGGCAGTATGAGATGTGCTGGTACCTCTCACCCACTTATTGCCACAGCCACTGACTTGGTGTCCCCTGGAGATCTTGCAATGGCTTGCCAGGTCACCATGCCTGTGGCCAAGGTCAGGAGTGGATCCTGTGGAGCCATAATGCACATTCCTCTCCTCCTGGATAGTCAGTGTGAGCTCCTAGAGCACGCTGGTGACTCAGGTGACAGCCTTGCCTGGGAGCTGAGGTTGTAGAGCTCTGCCCATGTCTGGCTGCTGGTGCTGCTGGTGGCAAGTGGGCAAAGCGGGGTGGGGGTTGCCACTGTGCTGAATGTCTACTTGGGTTCTTGCCAGTAACAGGCACTTTGTAAATATGATCTCCTTTGATCCCCTCCAACCCTCCCGAGCAGAGCTGTCATCCTGCCCGTTTTGCAGGTGGTGAAATGGGAGATGTGCTGTGACGTAATCAAGGCCACAGAGCTTTTACTTTATTTATTATTTTTGGCCATTGTTGTAACCCAGGATTCTGAATCTTGGTTAACATGTCACATGTTGTAGAGTTGATTTGAAACTATTAAAAACTGTAATAGAAAGCCGGGCGTGGTGGCACATGCTTGTAATCCCAGCACTCAGGAGGCTGAGGCAGGAAGATCGGTGTGAGTTTGAGACCAGCCTGGGCTACAAAAGTGAGCTCAAGGCCAGCCTGAACTGCATAGCGAGACCCTGTCTCAAAAAGACAACCCCCCCCAAAACAAAAAAAAAAAAAAAACAAGAACAAGAACAATAACAAAAAACCTGTAATAGATAACAAAAGCAGGTGTATTTGTTTTGCCTGTAATAGATGTTGACAAGCAAGTAAGGGCACAAGTTGGGCCTTCTAGTTCCCTTTTTTGCTTTGTTCATGCAGTTTACATTAATGAAAGAGATTTGTATAAACTAATCAAAAACTGAAACACAGCAAAGTGTACAAATCTACATTTATTTGTAGTTGTCAAATAAAAAGTTCTAAAAACTTCTTCAAATGAGAGCTTCACTCCAGAGCCTTTACTCAGTCCACCCTTCACCCTAAACCTGCCTCAACATAGTGCCAAGCCGTCTGGGGGTCCCTTAGAAGCCCAGGCCTGCAGTGCTCTGAGTTCCACCTAGGAGAGGTAGGTGGCTCTTCAGGAAGTTTCCTCTGGGCAGTGGCAGCCCCCCCCCCCCCCCCCGTGAGCCTGGAAAAGGTGGGGGCGACTGGTGTGGTGGGGTTGAGCCTGGCTCACACCGCCTGGGCTCATGGCTGTTTAATAATATTTAATATTTTTACTGCCTTTCTTCCCTATTTGTTCCATTAGAGATCTGCCTCCAGCTGCCGGCAGGACACATCCTCAGCTTGTCACTGCCAACCCATCTGTCACCAGGAGACAAGCTCCACAAGGGCCTCTGTTTTTCAGGCTTCAGAAAGTTTGGCCATGTGAAACACAGAGATTGTCCTTCTCTGGCTTGTGAGCAGGGTGCCTCTGGGCCCAGGTCACAGAGGAAGAGCACACATCTCAGTGGGTTTCTGACCTTCCACTCCCCTGAGACAAGCCTTTCTGGGAGCTTCCAAGCTGGTGAGAATTGTCCAGGCCAATCTGGGCCTTTGAGGGGCTCTAGGGCTCCAGTCCAGCCTGAGTGTTGTTCCTACTAAACATCCATCCAGCCTGTGAGACGTCTCTGGTCTCTGTGCACGTTGCTCAGTCTGAGCTCGAGCCGTTACACTTTGTTATGCTAGTTCCCTGTTCCTGTGATGTCCTTGTCCAGTTAGCTGTGATCTGAAACTCTCAGAAGGAAAACCCCAGAAATAAATAATTCACTTTTTTTGTGTGTGGGGGGCCAGGGCTTGAATTCACGACCTTGCACTTTCCAGGCAGACACTTGTGCCATGGAGCTATCTCCCCAACCCCACATATTTCAAATTATATGCCATCCTAAGTACTCCAGCATGAGGAGTTATCCTTTTGTCCAGTGTATCTATGCTGTATACCCTAACTCCACATTAGTTACTTAATGATTCTCTCTATTTTCAAGGTGACTATTGAGTTATTATAGTGATTAACACACAGGGTTCAGTACCATCTGAAGTTTCAGGCACCCATGGGAATGGAGGCTTAAATCCTATCCTGTGAGGATAAGGAAGCCTATAGTACTTCATTTAGACTCTTTGCCTATTCTGCCTTTTTCTGAAGTGTTTTTTCTTTTTTTTTTTTTTTGAGGAGGGTGGGTCGGTGCACAAGCTGAGTCTCATTCATCAAGGACAAAAGTAGCATCCTCACTGATTTGGGGGCCCATGCCTATTTCAGTGTCTGGCACACAGTAACTTATGCTCTTGTATTTTCTCTCAGACGCTAGAAGTTCAGATTATGAACTTTGTGTTTGTTCCATTTTCTGTCACAGAGGAGTGACTCTGCCTATCTTGCCACCTGCTTGCAAGACAGTCACAGCCCAACTCAATGCCTAGCATGCAGCAAGTACTTGTCTTGCGTTTGTGAAAAGGCTAAGCGGTTCTGACCCAACACTGCCACCTGCTGGTAGAGCTACTCTTATGCTGAAGGGCTGCTCCTGGCTCAGATCTTGAACTAAGCAAGACTGAATCATGGATAAAGGGGTGGAAAGAGGAGCAGCTTCTGTGAAGGGCATCCAGCATTCCTTCTCAGGTGACCTCAGCTTCTCCATCCACTTGTGCCTTCCAAAACCAGTGCTCCTGGTGACAAGTTCTTCCATTTCCTCAGGGACAGCCACTTTCCAGGGTGTATGTAGGCTAGAAGCCAGGGTTGGAATGGATTCTACCATCCAGCTGATAAGCCTGCTTCCTCAGGGACTCACACCAGCAAGTGAAAGACCTTTTATTTTTCATTTAATTAAATATTTAATACCTTTATCAGTTTCTAATATAAGCATGTAGAGCTAATATCCCTGTATGACTTGCTCTTCCTGTATAGTAGAAATTTTGATATGTTGTTTTCACTTGCATTTAGTTGAGATACTTTCTGATTTGTCATGACTTCTCTAACCTTGAGGATTTTCAAGATCTTTTTGTATTATGGTTTCTAACGTAACTTTCTTATGGGCAAGGAGACATATTCTGTATGACTCAAATCCTCTTCAATTCACTGAGACTTACTTTATAACTCTGAAGCTGATCTACTTTGGTCTACTGTGTCCCAAGTGCTCTTGAGAAAGATGTGCATTCATCTCTGTTAGGTGCAGCTTTCTATAAAATGTTAATTAGAACCAGCTGGTTGATAGCATTTTTATATCTTTAATGACTTTGGGGTCTACTTGTTTCATCAATTATACCAGAGAAATGTTGAAATTGCCAGTGATAGCTGTGAATTGTCTCTGAAAATGATTCAAAATAAAGAGAAAAATCTTTCTGTTTATCTATTTATCATTTTTGCAATTTTTATTCCCTTGTGTGGATCCAAGTTTTCTTCTGGCACTTTCTTTCTGTTGGAAGGCTTTCTTTTAATTTTTTTTTCTTGAACTTTGGTGTATTACTGATGAATTCACTTGGGTTTTTTTGGTCTAGGAAAAAAAGTCTTTGCCTTTAGGTCTGAACGATATTTTTGCTGGGTATAGAATAAGAGGATGAAAGCTATGTCTGTCTGTCTGTCTGTCTGTCTGTCTCCCTCTCTCTCTTCACTTCCCTTTCTCTTTCCCTCTTCCCTTCTACCCTCTCTCTTTCTTCCTTTTAAGAGTTAAAGATATTGTTCCATGGATATCTTGTTTGCTTATTTTCTGACAAGGAATCCAGGGTAATTTTTGTTTTTCTTCCTGGCTAGGTATGAGTTTTCCTCCCACTGGAAGAAGTTTTTTTTTATTGCTGTTATTTTAGCAATTGATTATGCTGTGCCTGGGTATTATTTCCTCAAGCTTCTTCTGCCTGGATTTTGTGGAGTCTTTTGAACGTTCAAGGTTATAGTTGACGAACATTTTTCTCTGATTCCAATTTTGCTTTGAGAAAAGACCTTGCCATGTAGCCCAGGCTTTGTGGGTTCCCATGATCCTCCCATGTCAGCCTTCTGATCAACTGGTACTACAAGCAGGCATCTCTGTGCACATTGTCTCTGCCTTCTTGAAAACATGTAGCATAGTTCTCATAGTTATTTTAGTATTTGTGTCAGCTTTATCAGTTGTGTCACTTTCAGATTTATCTTCATCACTTGACTGTTCTACCAATTGCGAGTCCTTCATTTCTACTTTATTGCATGGCTGGCAATTCTTCATTGCTGATGAAGCACATTTGCACATTTTCTATCACTGGGTGCTTGTGTTGTATTTCTTTAAATGTTATTGGGTTTTGTTCTTGTATGTAGTTGTCTTATTGAGTTCCCTTGAGACTTCCAATGCTTGCTGTTAAGATTTACTAAGACAGGTTCAGTGTCTCTCTTCCTCATTTCTCCTTGATGTTGATAACTTCCATAACCATCATGCACCTATCAAAACTAAGAAACGAGAATTGGTGAAACGCAAACTGTTCAGGTTTCATGAGCTTCCACACTGAAGTCCTTACTGTTCACAGGTCTCACTGCATTTAGCCATCATGTCTTCTCTAATAATCTTTAATCAGTGACAGTTTCTTTTATCTTCCCTGATTTTTTTTTGGTAAAACACTGGCCAAATGCTTTTGTAGAATGTCCCTTAATTTGAGTGTGTCATATAATTAGAATGGAGTTATAAATTTATGCAAAGAATGCCACTGAGGCAGAATGCTTTTTCTTCCAGTTGTATCAGGAGACTCATGGCTTCACCATGAGTCACCTATCATGACCTGGCAAGGAGATATGAAGGATGTCATTTGCTTGAGGTGCTGTTTCTGGGTTTTCTACTGTAAGGTTACCTAGAGGACAGAGCTAGAGAATATAGGCAGTGTTTAGTTTGTGTATCTGTCCATCTCTATGTCGAGTAAGTTATCCATTCAATCATATTGTCACTGATGACTAATCTAGCACCATATCTAGTCTTTCCTGGGTTTATTTACAACTTATCTGAATTGTGACTAACTTATCTATTGTCTATCTATTTGTTCAAGCCTAGCATATAGTCTCAGAACTGCTAGTTCACACCCCATGAGAAACAGATCTTCCACCTAGAGCATAGATTATGTTTATTGTTCTTTTTGTCTGTACAGTACCTCACTGAAGTACTATTTTCTGAAGTTATGTGATTAGTGCCTATTTCTGCCAGTCCTTTCCGTGAGGCTTGGCCACAGGCTCATAATTCAACATCTTGCATTTGTCACGGTTCTGCCTTTCATCCAAGGCGCATTAGCACCTTGTTGCTGCTGTTATTTTTAACTTGGTCCAGTAAAAGTTTGCTCTTTGTGTTGTATGGGTCAGAAATGGGCAGAACCATTAACACAGCCATGCCATACCATGCAGAACATCCCTTCACCCTCAGTTTTTCTGTGGGGTCTGCTGTGGTCAGCTTCTTCCTCCTCCTTCCCACAACCACTGGCTTCCACAGATCCATTCTCCCTCCCTGCAATTTTGCATTTTGCAGAATGGATCCATAGAACATATAGCCGTTTGGTCTGAGCATTTTTACTAAAAAAAGCACATTAAAGGACTGTCTGCATTGTTACATGCATAGTTACGGCTGAGTAGTATTCTTTTCTCTGGCTGTAGCAGTTTATCCACTCATCTGTTGAAGTACACAGTGATTGTTGTGGTGTGGCTTTTTATTCTTTTCATGGTATCTTTTGAATACTCTACTGTTTCAATTTTAATATGACCAAGTTGATGAAATTGCCCCTATGGCTAGTGCTTTTGCTATATGTTTTAAGCAATCATTGCTCCAAGGTCATGGAGAGAATCTCCTATGGTATTTTTCCATAGGAGATTAAGAAGTTTTGTTCTTAATCCTACACATTAGAACTATGATCAGTCTGGTAGTGTGTCATGTAAAGGATCGAGATTCATTTCTTTCTCCCTGTGAACCCATCACTCCTTGTTGAGAAGACCCTCCTTCCCTTCAGTGTGTGGCAGAGTCATCTCTACTGTAAATCATATGGCCACATACAGGAAGACTTGTTTCAAGAATCTAATATTATGGATTGGTTTTTTAGTCTATGCTTGTGCCATCCACTCTGCATCAGTTACTAGAGCACTAGCATGGATCTAGATATCCTGTAGAATAAGTCCTTCAGCCTTGTTCCTCTTCCTTAGGGTTGCTAGGCTGTTCTCAACCCTTTGCATTTCCATACAAAGCTTACAATCAGCTTGTCAACCTTAATAAAATCAGCAGCTGGAAGACTTTAACTGGACTTATGAGAACTCCATGGATCTCTTGGAATACCTAGCCTTCCAACCCATAAAGCAATTTATCTCAGGTGTATTAGCCAGCTTTCTGTTCCTGAGCCTCACAACTTGGAGGAAGAGAGGTCTATCTTGGCTCACAGTATTAGAGGCTTGAGGCCATGGCCAGCTGGCTCCAAGGCAGCAGTAATGTGGCAGAAGAGCGGCATGGAAGAAAGCTGCCGAGCCTATGATGGCTGGAAGCAGAGAGCGTGGAATAGCCAGAGTGGAAGGGGCCACATCCCAGGCACAGGCCTCTGCGTCATGGCCCATGACTCATCTAGACACACTTGAAATGTGTTTTATTAATGTCCTAGGAGCCTCTCAGGCCAAATAAATTGACAATCAAGATTGACCACGATACAGGGAAGTTTAAGAGATCCTTTCTTATCTTTTCACTAGCTGCGACTGTGTCTTCAAGATCTGAGATTCTATCTTCACTTTGGTTCATACGGTTTTGCCAGCTTGTGGTTGAGATTTTATTTTCTTGTATATCTCTTCCAAACTCTTTCATGAGATCTATTTCTTTCTTATATTGTTCACTCAGGGAGTCCATCATTTTTCTATTCTCCTCTAATTTTTTATTAATATCTTCTTTAATAGTAGCAAAGTCTCTCATTATAGTTATCCTCTCTTTAATTCAGAGATTATTTCTGCTTTGTTCTCTCTACCTTTCTGTAGTTGTTCCTCTACTTTAGATGCTGTTAATTTAGACATGTCTTTTTTAACTTCAGTGGTTATTTCTGCCCTGGTTTCCTCTATACATTTCTGCAGCTGTTTTTCCACGTCAGCGTTTATTTTTTCATACATTTCTTTTTTTACTTGATATGTTATCTCTGATCTGAGTTGCTCTATACATTTCTACACTTGTCTGTCTACCTCAGAAGCTATTGGTTCAGAAATTTCACCTGCATGATTCTCATTTTCTTGTAGGGTAGTGCCTCTTGTATCTGTTACAGGTGGGTTTGGGACCTGAGATTGCATTGTGCTCCTTGTCTGTATCATTCTGTATAGCAGTGACCTGCAGGACTCGGGGGCCTCATTGCTGGGTAGGCTAAGCTTGCATCTAGCCTGAGGTCTGACTCAGGTGGTGGGCCTGATGCTGGATAGGCTATGCTTGTATCTGGCTGAAGATGAGTCACATTTTGGGCCTAGCTTCTGGGTCAGCTGCTTTCACAGTGGGCCCGAGTAGGTCTAACATGGCAGGTGGGGCTGGAATACTCACGCGAGTGAGTTGGAGACCTCAGGCGAGCGGGCAGGAGACTTCTGACTGGAGGGCTGGAATGTTCAGGGGAGCAGACCAGGACGTCTCCATACAGGGAAGTTTAGACACTAAAAGTCCAAAAGGTTTTTTTTTACAGCCTTTTTTCAGGACACAGAAGCCACCCACCCTAAGGTGCAAAACCATGAGAAGCCTTGTGCACAAGGACTAGTTTCCTCAGGGAGAGCCTGCTCCAGGTTAACCAAGGCCTCTTCTCAAGGTGAAGGTTGCTGGCCACCATGTCCCCTCGTATAGTTTCCCTGTCCACTACTTTCTATGATAGGTGCTTTAAATCTGTTTAAAATACGAATATTGGGGCCCAGCGGGATGGCTCAGTGGTCTAAAGCGCCTGCTTGGGAAAGTTTGGGTGGCTTCAGGGACCGCAGTTCGATCCCCGGCACCACATGCTGTGCCAGCCCTGCCCTCGGGGCGGGCTGAGCCGGCCATAAAAATGAGTGAATAAACAAATAAAGATTGTGAAACAAGAAAAAATAAATAAAATAAAAAATTCTTTAAAAAATAAATAAAATACGAATATTAAACATATTTTGCTAACAGCTGGCAGCAGATACAATGAACAAAAATAAAATATTTCAAAACAAGATATTAGAAATTAAGAGCATTTAAATGGTCATAAGAAACCTTAAATGAAATAATATTTTTCCATCTTTTTCTTTTTCCTTTTTTTTTGCAGTACCAGGGATTGAACTCAGGACCTTGTGCTTGCCAGGCAAGCACTTATTCTACTGAGCTCTCTCCCTGGCTCTCAATCTATTTTTTATAATATAAAATGTTATTTCCATCTTTTTTTTTTTTTTAATTTTTGAGGTCTTAAGAATCAGAATGCATTAGTGATGTCATTACTGAGTCACTGGCATATTTTCGTGTGAATTTTTTCTGGCAACTGTAGAAAGCTCTTTTTGACTAGGCACTAGTTGGAGAAATGGGGAGGAGATATTTTTAAGCTAAGTCCAAATATTTTCTCTTTGACTTCTATCTTCAAGTCAAATCTCTCGTTCAATAACTTTGAGAAGATCTTTTTTTAAAAATCATTTGGTTTTTTTGGCAGAAACGGCAGTCACTTTATTGTCAACAAACTGTAGTTTCTGTTTCCAAAAAACCTCCCAGCATTTGGGGTTATTTCCATCATCTGTGGTTTCATCATACAAACATGGAGATTATGCTGCTGAGTTACCTGTATAAATTTTTCTACTGACATGTTTATATTTCCTTTGTTCAAAACACCTTCAGAGCAGGGTCCATGTTATTTTTGAAATGGAAGCATTATTTTATCCATTGTCATTCCCTTCTTTCTCTAGAAGACTTGTACATGAGCATGAAATTTCATGCAGACTCTAAGTTTCTGGAAACAGGTCTCAAAATTTATTGGTTCAGATTTCAGATTCACGTTATAGCATCAAAAATCTGGACTACAGGCTGGCGAGATAGTTCAGTGATCTAAAGTGCCTGCTTAGGAAAGCTTAGGCAACCGCAGGGATTGTAGTTTGATCCCCAGCACCACATGCTGTGCCAGTCCCACCCTCAGGGTAGGCTGAGCTGGCAATAAAAAAAAAAATAGTATCTGGACAAAGGTAAGCTGGACCTGGGATAGATAGTAAGTCTTACCCCCATCTGTTGTTCTTTCCACCTGCCCAGGGGACTGGTGCTAAAGGGACCCCAGCCTGAGGTGTCATTTTAGCTTAGGGAGGAGAGCAGAAAGAGCCATGAGGGCTGCATCTCTGGGGCCCTTAGAAGTCTCCCTGCAGCACCATGGGGCCTACCCCTTTGGACCTGCATATGTACGAGAGGACACACAGTCAAAGGAAACTCAGGGATATCTGTCTGGCAAATGACAAGAAAGAGAACCTGGGACAGAAGGAAGCTGCCTTTTATTAGACCAGAGTCAGGCCTAAGACATTGTCCTGGCGGGTGCCCACCAGGCCACCAGAGAACTACACTGGCTGTCCTTGCCCTGGGCCTGGGTGCAGCTCTAGTGAAGCAGCGCTACCTCTGCAGCCTACCAGCTGCCCTGCTGGAGCAGTGACTCCAGCTCTGTGCCCTGGACCCTCCCTTCTTCCCCAGCCACCTGGCTCCCTGTCACGTCCCTTTTTCTTCCTGGCTTCTTCTGCAGTTGGTCGTCCTGTGGCCTCCTTCAGGGCTTTGCACCTTCAAAGTGACAGTTGCTGCTGCTGGCCACCTAGTTCTCATGGGCCACTTCTCTGCCTACAGTCTGGACTCCAGTTTAGTACTTTGTAGCAAAAAAAAAAAAAAGTTTTCATTAAAAAAAAATTTTTTTTTTTTTTAAATAGAGATCACTTCTAAGGTTTTCTGCATTTTATTGGCCACATTTCCAGCCTCCCTTGCATCTTTCTGTTCTGATGTTTATTTGGCACAAGACACTGCAGTAGAAATGGGCCAGGACAGGCTCAGGAGGCCTAGAATCTCGGTTGGCTTGCCCGCGCTTGGCTGCCTAGTGACCTTGGGTACCTCCCTCTTCCCCCAGGGACTCATTTCAATATCTATGAGATGAGTGAGTTCAGATGAGAGATCTCAGATATTTTCAACAGTGCATCCTTAACTAGTAAAAAGTGACACATCCACGGTTCTTTGTTTTGTTCTTTAACAATACTTAAGCTAGAGTTAATAGATTAAAGGGAAATTGCTTGTCTCTCTATTTTAGCTTTGTTTATGCCCATTTCAGGTTGCTGTCTGTGTTGTTATTCATACTTTTGATACCATTTCTGATGTGTAAAATTGGTTATCTTATAAAGAGTTCAATTATAAAATAAGAGTGGCACAGATATCTGTATTATGTATATATTCCCTTATAAACTATGTAAGTCTACCACACAATTACTATATAAATATGCAAAGTTAAATATTTAAAAGAAAAGGTAAAGTCACATTTTGTAAATAAATTTCTCAGTACATATAACCAAATTTTTTTCTTTCTTTTAAAAAATACATTTATTTATTTATTTATTTGGTACAGGGTCTTGCTAGACAGCTCAGACTCATAGTGATCCTCCTGTCTCAGCCTTCCCAGTGTTGGGATTGCAGGCATGCACCACCATTCCTGATTTCTGTGGCATGGCATATGGTACCAGGGATGGAACTTAAGTCCTTGCACTTGCCAGACAGGCGCTTTGACTACCAAGCTATCTTTTTGGCCCCAAATTTCTTTCTTGCAGTATTTTATTATGTATTTGCAAATGATTAACAAAAATAATGAAGAGAAAATAATGTGCTTTGCTATCCTTTGAAGTCTTGTTTCAGTACTTTGAGACAGCTGTTTAGAGGTCTAGGTCTAGTTTACTTTTTAAATTGGCACATAAGCCGGGCGTGGTGGCGCATGCCTGTAATCCCAGCACTCGGGAGGCTGAGGCAGGAGGATTGATGCGAGTTCGAGACCAGCCTGGGCTACAAAAGTGAGCTCAGGACCAGCCTCAACTGCATAGTGAGACCCTGTCTTAAAAAGACAAAAAAAAAAAAAAAAATTGGCACATAGTGTACATATTTATGGGAGACAACCAGTTTAGTTTATTTCTAATAGACATCTATATCAATCAGTCAGAGTTTACTAGCGAAGCAGATATAACACAGATGTGCAAATGTATGAGAAGTTACAAGATCAGCTTGTGAAGGTCACGTGCAGAGTTGGATGAGGAAGTGTGCAGAGGGTATTGGCACACTGGAGAGGGATTCAGCCCACCGTCTGGAATTCACTGCAGTGTTCTGGGCAAGTCCATATCAGGGGCCAGTGGGTCTGCAATGGAAGGTTTGACAAGTCTGCATCAGAAGGCCGAAGGTTCCAAGGTGGAAGCTGAAAAATTTGCACTAGAGGGATGAAGGATCTGTGCTTGCAGGCTTAGGGATCTAAACTGGAGCCAGGAAGTGCTACTCAAAGCAAAGAGCAGAGCTCCCCAGAAAAATACCACAACCAGGCTCCAAGTTCCTCCAATGATGAGCACAGCTGAGTCTACATCAGGAAATCCAGCATCACAAGCTCCTCCAAGAGAACCAACGGCCCCAAGTGAATCAGCAGCTCCTCATGGCTTCCCTAACCGTTTATCTTCCTCTTCTTCAGTTCCCCCTCTTATGCCGCTGACAGCCATCCTAGGGCGGGTCTCCTACCCCCAGCAGCATGCTGGTTCAGTTCAGCTGGGTGTTTAAGTTGACCACCAGTTGACAATCCACCACACTGTCAGCCCTGAACAGAAGGGAGGGAATGTATCATAGGCTGCATGTATTAAGTCACGGAACTCATCCTCATCTCCATTCACCAATTAAGGCTTTCAACTGAAATTAAGCTAGGAAATGTCTTCCTTCCTTTATGTCAGTCAGGAACTTTTACAAGCTAATTGAAAAGCATCACACTTATATATTTGCAACAACAGACTCAGAATTCACTGATGCTCTTTATTTGGACAAATTTCAAACCCATTAGAAAAATCTGGTTCTAACTTTCTTAGGTATGCAGATGCATTTTGTAGAGTTGAAATCACATATTTGTAACAACAAAAATACCAATTACAGAATTTTCTTTTCAAAACATGAATCTCTTTGGAACAGCAATAATGTTAAAATGAATCACCTAATTTACCTTGAAGAGCCAAATTGAGTTCATTTCTTTGGTGCACAACAACAAATATGAGTGTGTAATGCAAATAATACTAAATATTAGCAAAAACTACTTAGCAAAATAACATGTAGCAAACTCAATAGCCACTTGTCATTATCAAAGGTCAACAAATTAAGGACACGTGTCTTTTTATGCAAAAAATGTATAATTCATCTGTAAGCTTGATAACTGCTTCAAGAGCTCTGCCACACAATAACCAGCAGATCCCCATGTGGTTCAAAAAATTGTCATAGCCTTAGCTGGGCATGGTGGCACATGCCTATAATCCCAGCACTTGGGAGGCTGAGGCAGGAGGATTGATGTGAGTTCGAGACCAGCCTGGGCTACAAAAGATGATGCAGACATAATTTCTTATCTAAACATCATTAGTACAGATCTTTCTTTTCATTGCACAAAGAGAAAGTAGCTATATATATATATATATATATATATATATATATATATATATATAGTCCAATAGTGGACTATCCATGACAATAGTGGATTATCAGTTCATCTGAAATTATTGGAAGCTGTTGACTTTAGCCTTTTACAACTCAGCGTATTAATATGGCTTTCCTTTGTACACCTTGTGGTTAGACTTTTCTGCTGGATGGTTAAGACCAAGATAAAGCAAGACCTATATTACAAAAAAAAATTAACTTTTGTATCTGACAAGGTCAGTCAGGTCCCCTCAGAATTAACCCTGAGACCATGTAGTGTGATTTGCAGAACTTTTGTCAGTGTCACTCATCTGGATGAATCATATCTATTGCTTGACCAATTTGCTCTCTGTGAAAGCATGAGAGAATGTTTTCTCCGTAGGTGACTCTCCTTAGGCACACTGTACATCATCAGTCACTTTCCTCTGCGGCCCCATAATCTCCTTAAACAGGAAATTTGGGACTCCACTGAGTTATAGGCTGTTACAGTACAGACTCTTTTTTAAAAATTTATTTTATTTTTTTCTTGTTTCAGAGCTTTTGTTTGTTTATTTTATTTTTATGGCCGGATCAGCCTGCCCTGAGGGCAGGGCTGGCGCAGCATGTGGTGCCAGGCGCTTTAGACCACTGAGCCATCCTGCTGGGCCCCAAGTACAGACCCTTTTATGTCCTATGTCCTCACTGACTTTGAAGGGCTAGAGCCAGAATATCGGCTATTCTTGTATCCCTTCTTTTTCTCTACTTATTTGGTCTGGCAACTTAAGCCATTAACCCTCCAGAAGAGAAACTTCATGTTATTGTTCCTTATAACATAAGCACTTGAGCTTAACATCATTATCTTTCTGAATATTAAACACCTTAGAGATAACATGAAACAGGTATTTTCCATCAATTGTTGATATTCTAAACTTTAAATCCCTATAGAATGTGGAAAAAACAGTTATGCATTGTGACCCAGAGATTTAGGAACTTAACCATTTACAAATTTGTAGTGATACACTTCTATGGCCTTTTTTCCTTGTCTCATAGTCTTTTATTATCTTTTTTCTTCCTTTCTTTTTTTATTTTTAAACAAACATTTACTTGAGAGAGAGTATAGCAATAATTGATATGACATTAGAAGCAGTGCATAATTAGAACACCAGAATGATAGATATTCCAGGTATGGCTTTAGAATTACACATTGCTATCCTCTGTGTATTTGCTTAGTTCACAGATAATAGTATATATAGTTAGTCAGGGTGCCAATTCTATCAATTACCTGCTAGTTTCAAAACCTATTGGAGGTTTTTAGGATTATCGTCTTGACCATCTTTTGTATATAAAAGCATGGTTTTGCCCTATCATATTTCCTAACTTTTCTCCTAGCTCTCTCTTCATTGAAGTGTGTGTTCATCTCAGATTTTTATTTCTGGATTGGGTCTTTAAATTTTGGGAACCTAATGTTTTTTGGTTCTTTATAAGTTTTAGGTGGAAGACATTTGTCAGAGTACTTGTTAATTAAGATTTTTTCAAAATTTGTGGGTTCTCTTTTCACTTCGTTGGTAATTTCTGTTGACATGCAAAACTTTCTCAGTAAGAGGAGGTCCCAGTTGTTAATTATTTCAAGTATTACACATGCAGTTTTTTTTTTTTTCTTTTTTTGTCTTTTTGAGACAGGGTCTTGTTATGCAGTTCAGGCTGGCCTTGAGCTCACTTTCGTAGCCCAGGCTGGTCTCGAACTTGCATCGATCCTCCTGCCTCAGCCTCCCAAGTGCTGGGATTATATGTGTGTGCCACCACACCCTCATTAAATTGTAGATTTGTTTAATTTCATCTGTAACTCATTGGTTGCTGTGGAGGGTGCTATTAAATTTCCATGTGTTTATGGGGTTCTTGTGGTTTATTATTTATTTCCAGTTTCATTGCACTGTGGTCAGATAATATGTAAGGGATAATTTCTGCTTTCTTGCATATACTTGAGCATGACCTATGCACTACTATGTGGTCTGTTTTAAAAAATATCCCATGTGCAGCTGAAAAAAATGTGTATTCATAACTGGCTGGGTGGAACACTATGTATGTGTCCACTAAGCCCATTTGTTCCAAGTACTGGTTCAGTTCTGTTACTTCTTTGTTAGTTTTTTTGTCTGCTTATCTTTTTGGGATAAAGGGGTATTAAGTTCTCCTGTTAGAATTGTGGTATTGGATATTAGAATTTTCATGTCCATTAAGGTTTGTCTTATATAGCTGGGTGTTCCTGTGTTGGGTGCATATAAGCTCTTTTAAAAAACTAACAATATCATCTCAGAGCAGCTACCACTGAGGTCTCTGGCCAGTGTTGGTTCCACCTATCCACAAGCATGGAGTATATCTTCACAAACCTCTTTAAAAGCCTCTTTGGCCAAAAAGAAATGCACATTCACATGGTGGGTTTGGATGCTGCTGGAAAGATGATGAATCTTTAAAAACAGAAGCTTGGTGAAATTGTGACCCCCAAGTCCTACCATAGGTTTCAATGTGGAGACTGTTGAATACAAGAATGTCAGTTTCCCTGTGTTGGATGTGGGTGGTCAGGATGAGATTCAACCACTGTGGCACCACTACTTCCAGAGCACACCAGGCCTGGTCTTTGTGGTGTGCAGCAATGACAGAGCATGTGAACAAGGCCCCTGAGGAGCTCATGAGGATGCTGGCTGAGGATGAGCTCAGGGACGCTGTCCTCCTCATGATTGCCAACAAGCAGGGCCTCTTCAATGCCATGAAAGCAGCTGAAATCACAGACAAGCTGGGGCTGCACTCTCTATGCCACAGGGACTGGTACATTCAGCCACCTGTGCTACTAGTGAGGATGGGCTCTATGAAGGACTGGACTGGCCCTCCAATCCGCTCTGGAACCAGAACCCCACTGCCTCTCACTTCCTCCTTCTATGCCCCCGCAACTTTCCTCTCATGTGGCAAATGTTGTGACTCTATGGTCCTGAGTGCCAGAAGCTGTCTCCATGGGCTGGTCACAGTGTGCACATGTTGTGCTGTACATGGGCAGATACATTCAATGTAAACCATTTTTGTTTCCAGTGAGGGAGTTTCTGGCACTCCTATGCAATATTATTCAGCTTTTTTTTGGTAAAGAAAAAAATCAACTCACTGTCAGTACTGAGAAGGGATTTGGGTGCATGGGCCCCTGGCTTCCAGGAGCCACTGAGCTGTAGATTGGTGTCAGGATCCATCTGGTTCAGATGGTATAGAACCTGAACTCAGTTCATTTTAAAAAATAGTTCAAAATTACAAGGTGAGAACACTTGAACACACAGAAGGAAGACTGTTTCTAGTGCATTTTGGCCTGATCATGCGATCAGCTGTTCCTCTGGGAGCTCCAGAGATGTGACAAACAAATACCATCCACTGCATGGCCACCTGTCTTTGGGTCACCTGCATTCCACGGCATTGTGCTTGTACTCAAGCTCACATGGCCACCTCAGGGTAGTGGGGAAGGCTCTGAGGGGTACAGAGGCACAGGATCCGCCCTCCCCCTCAGTCAGCCCGTAGTTGGAGTGGCAGCCTATTCCCAGTGCCCACTCGGGACTTGCATTGGTCAAAGTCTGGGTCTCAGCAGCTGGAGCGTGTGCATACTGGGTTGCTTAGTCTACTCCAGACCACAGTCCTGGTGCACCCTGCCCCAGGTGTGAAGTAGCTTCCTCTCTCAGCCTGCCAGGGTCCACTTTGCCATCAGAAAAGACGACCTCTACTTTTTTCTTTTGTATTTTGATAAACACTGGAGAAGCTGGAACTGTTAAATTTACCTTGGGAAATTTCAGGACTGGTTTATTTGGTGTTGTGGAATCTCTTACTGCTTTCAATACATGATTAGTAATAAAAAAGAATAAAAATAAAAAACCCTAACAATATCAATGCATCTGGCTGCATTTTCTGTGCTTCTGGATTTCTGGCCACTTCAGAAAACCCCATGGGAAATAATTTTCCATGTCACCATCTCCTTTCTTCGCAGGGCAGTCTTCCCATCGATGATTATACCCAACCTTCTCCATAAGTGGTGCTTTTCTTAAAGATATAATTTACTCTTTTACAAAATTGCAGCTCATATTATGTTGCTCCTCAGTGGCTCATGGGAATGTGTTCCTTCATGTGTTTCATTATTGAAGCGCAAGCCATGAAAACTGTGTGAGGAGTACTGATATATCTGCTTAACTGTTCAACAAGGCTTCTGCAGTGTGGAATCTGTTCCTGGGCTTCTTTCTCCATATCTTCAGCAATCCTTTCTTTGCATCTTCTGATGGGTTTGCCATGTTGTATTACCAACTGGATGGTTTTCAGTCTCTACAAGACAGGTGTGTGTGTGTGTGTGTGTGTGTGTGTGTGTGTGTGTTAGATGAGAACCGTGCAACATTAGGGATGAACTGGGCTCTCTTGGCAACCACCTTCATCCACCTCCACCCACCAGCACAGCCAAGCAACTGCTGAAGTCTGATGGAAGGGAAGGCTGCCATCTTGTTCCCCGGCTGGGAAGGTGCCGTACAGTGAGCTCATGTGAGCGCAGCGCACAGAACTGATGCAGGATGCTCTTGAGTCTCACTGATCCTCACACTATCTACCTCTTAGGGAAGAGCTCTGATCCTCACACTATCTACCTCTTAGGGAAGAGCTCCTATTTTGAGTAGGAGCAGTATTAGCACTGACTTTCATTGTTTGCTTGTATTTGCACCACAGATTCTATCTTCAGTTGTGGTTTTCTTGGAAACTTGTTAGTTCACGAACCCATTTGTGAGGCGAGTTAAAGTAGTTGAAATTCAGCTATGCAAGCTCTCAAGCCACCTACGTGTGAGCTGGAACATCGTCTACATACGCGCTGGAACCATGAGAGGAGAGAGGCTTATCAGTGTTAGATCAATGGTTAAACAGGGCCGTTCTGGGGACACTGAGGTGAAAGCGTGGAGGAACAAGTAGGGGGCTTGCTTGCATCCTCCCACCTGAGCGTTCACCTTTTGGACTTGCCTGGGCTGCACTAAGTAAGGAGGAACAGTCCTAGGCCCTATATATAAATATAGTGCAATTACTGTAATAAGAGACATTTCTTTTTTCGGTTTTTTTTTTTTTTTTTGAGACAGGGCCCATGCTGGCCTTGAACTCATTATGTAGCTCAGGCAGGCCTGGAATCTTTCCTGAGTGCTGGGATTGCAGGCATGCACTATCGTGCCTAGCACCCTTAAAAATACTTTTTATAGCATTAAAATGGATAATACAACAAGCGTGAGCTATGAGCTGGACATGCCTAGCAGCAGATCACCTTGGATTCCTTTAGCCCCAAGTCACTCCTGAAAGATATATATATATATATATATATATATATATATATATATATAATTTTATATAATTATACAACAGAGACTCATCATGTGGGGATCTTACTCACAAAGCTGATTTCTGGTGTATTTGTTTACTAAGGTTGCTATAATAAAAATGTTCCTGGCCCCTCACATTGATATATTCAAATTTGTTTTCTTGCCACTGACCAAACGATTTATTTGTGGCAAAAAAGAAAATGGCTTTGTTGCAGGCTAGTTCTGAGGAGACAGATGAGCCTTATTTGCCTCAAACCACCATCTTACTGTGTCCAGGTGTGCAGTCTTGCCTAGTGCAGAGCAGAAGGGACAGTACACTTCTCCAGGTGGGCGTTATCTCTCCTGGACCCTGACCTTCTAGGACCAGCACCTACACAGTCTGTGTATCTAGGCTGAGGGCAGGGGAGGTTATACCATCAGCATGAGGAAGTTTGGGGAAGCCAGTTTGGAGTGCCAGCATCTGTGTATACCACCCATACTCCTGTGCTGAGGTAAGGAAGGAGTGGCATTTATGTCCTAGGCTACAGGGAGTTCGATAAAGCCACTGACTCTAGGAAAGAATTCTAACTCTTAAAATTCCATTTTGCCATTCCTGTTACCAAAGTGCCACACACTGTGTAGCTGAAATCATAGAATACTATCTTCTCACAGTTGCAGAGCCTAGAAGTCCAAGACGAAGGTATGGACAAGGGTGGTTCCTCAGAAGACTGCGAGGGGGAATCTGCCCCAGGCCTCTCCCGAGCTTCCAGGGGTTTTCTAGCAATCTTTGGTGGTTTTTTTTTTTTTTTTTTTTTTTTGGATTGTAGAAGCAGCACCCTGATATCTACCTTTATCTTCACATGGTTTTCTCCTTGAACATGTGTCTGTGTGTCCTAATTTCTCCTTTTTATAAAGGCAGCCTTTCTATTAGACCCTCACCTTAATCTAATGAATAATAGCTGTGAGAACTCTGTTTCCAAATAAGGTCACTTTCTGCAGTACTGAGGGCCAGCACTGCATGTGGATTGTGTAGGGGGTGCAATGCAACCTGCACCACTTGGCTGCACTCCAGGCCTTCTAATAAAACAGCAGCACCTCCGAGGGTGCGAGCTTCAAATCGTGTATGTCTTTACAGAGTGTATTTGAATGCATTGTTTCTTTTTTGCAATTAAAAATTGTGATACAAACACATTTCGCAAGATTCAGCAGCCCCTTTAAAAGTTCCAGTGCACAAGGCATAACTTTATACCTACTGAACATGAATTCATGCTTTTAATAAGAATCCCAGGTGACTTGGGTGCTCCCTAAAGCTTGAGGACCACAGAGCCACCCGAGGTAATGCAGAATATCCCCTCTCACCTCAAATATATAGAAGGTGAATAAAAGAAAACTATACATTTGATTATGTACTTGAGTTCTAAAACAATGAAAGAAAAATTGTCACATGCCAAAAGATGAGAAATCAAAACCAAAATGCTGGGCTTTGTCTTATACTGGAGCAGCCCAAAGGATCATTAGGTGGGGATACAGAGCACGGGGCTTGGCTGGGGTCTGGCTTCCAGGTGTGCAGGAAAATGATGACAGCCTATTGCATGTGAGGCAGGGGGCTGGCATAAGCCTTCTCCGTGAAGCCCGGAGTTTCAAACAATGCTTTGTTAATGGAAAGGGACCTAAACAATCAAGGAACAAATGGCCATTCATTTTTGCTGCGTGAATCCACAGGGCCAAAGAGCCGTGTTAGCTGAGGTGTCTGTAAGGAAAGGGCTTGGGTTGGGTTGAGGGAGGTATTGGGGTCATTTATCAGAAAAGCAGAGCTCAAGTTTGATGCTTGCCAGCAGGTGGTATGACTTTAGAATAGGCAAGAGCTGGACTGCTGAGCAAATGAGGAATTCAGGGAGGCGAGTTGTTACGGCTTGTGTCTAGATGTACCCCTCATGCCTCATGTGGCTACAGGTGGGGCTTTTCAGAGGTGGCTGGATCTAGAGTATGTGATATCAGGATAAGAATGTGATGGTGGGATTGATTCATGCTAAGGGTGTGTCACCTTGGATGTGAGTGCTACTGTCCTTAGGTGGGTGTAATGGATTAACATCAATGTGGCAGCTCTTGTTATTTTTTCTATTGGGCAAAGCTGTCAGGGACCTCTAGCTCTTTGAGCGTCACTTCCTGGCTCAAGTACAGGTCCTTCAGCCTGCCAGTGTTGTGCACAGCTGGTGTGTTTCCACCCTAACTGTATCTTATTACAAGCTCCATCTCAGGCAAGTTCCGCTTATCACTAAAAACTGTGACAACCTCCTAGATGTAAGCAGCTTGCAGCTGTATCAACAAAGCTTGTTATAAAGGACTGAGCTCCACTCTGCTTTCATGGCTGGTTAGCACCTCCCTGCATGGAGTGTGGCTGGTTAGCTGCTGGGCTGGTTAATAAACGCTCACCAAATTCGAAGCTATTCTGGGCTCAGTCTCGATTTGATTCTAACCTGGTACAGTGGGTAGGCTGGATAGAATATAAGGGACAGAAAGAGGGCTGCTGTTATCACTCTTTGTCACTTGCTGCTTCTTCACTGTTTTCTGCTTTATTGCCTTCTTCCCACCATGAACTGTTTTTCCTTTGCTGTGCCCCTCTACCATGCCTCCCTGCTTTGGAGCCAGCCAACTATGAATTGAAACCTCAATAAACTATGAGCTAATTAAAACTTCCTCCTTTAAGATTGGGTGTCAGGTATTTTGTCTCAGCAACAAAATACAGCTAAGATGTGGGTACAAGAAATAAAAACAGAGAGAGAAAAAAAAAACCTTGAATCAAGGACAAGCTTTATTTAAAATAAAGATATGACAAGGGCCATTAGTTCCAAAGTGCCAAAAGTAACATCCTCTGTTATGGCTTGTATCTAAGTGTCCCCCCCAAAACCTCATGCAGTTATAGAGTGGCTTCTAGAACTTGTGATTAATTCAGGATCCAATGCTGAGATAACAGGTGTGAGTGCCACACTTGCCCTAGGGCAGATAGATAATCTGCATACAAATGTAAGGAGGGAAAGAGGCTAGCTAGTTGCCACAGCTGCTGCCCCTCCTTTGCTCTTCGCTGTTTCCTGCCACCATGAATACCTACCCTCTTCCATGTGCCACTCTGCCTTGGAGCCAGCTGAGTATGGACTGAAACTTCCACTAACTGAACTAAATAAACCTTTCCTTCCTTGATTTTTAGGTGTCAGGGGTTTTGTCCCAGCAATGAGAAAAGTAACTGAGACATCTTTTTAGAGAACAAAGATTTATAAAGTGTTAAAAGGAATCACAAAGCTAAGAGCCTATTGTGCTCAGGACTGGGTCTTTGGACCCATGTCCACTGGTCTGTCTCATTTTGGTGCAAGGTCTCCTATTTAAGAGGCTGAATGTCTCTTGACCAGCCTCTCTTGTTTATTGTTTGTTATAATAAACAGATTAAATGAACTTCATAATTATGGAGCACAGAAGAATGAAAATAAGGACTGCAACTTGGGGAACACATCTACTGGTTTTTTCCTTTAGGGGCAACGGATTGTGAACAGAGTGAAAGCAGGAGAGTGTTGCTATTAAGTTTCCCCTAAAACACTGGGTTAACTTTACATCACTGTAACAAAATACCCAGGATAGTCAATTTAACAAGAGGAAAGGTTTATTTTGGCTCTAAATTTTGGAGGCTTCAGTCTATAAGCTGGTGCTGGTGCTTTTGGGCCTTAGTGAGGCAGCGAACCATGGCAGGTTTGTGTGGAACAGGAAGATGCTCAGGCAGCCAGGAAGGAAAGAAGTATGAAAGAGGGCTGGATTACTACAGTCTTCTTCAAGGACACATATCCAGTGATCTAAGGCTTTCCTCTGGGCCCCACCTCTGAAAGGTCCCACCTCCTCCTAATAGTGCTAATCCAAGGACAAAGCCTTTAGCATATGCTTCAAGGGGAGACAACTTAAATGATGGCAAACCCCATGGAATCTGCCTGTTCCACCTGTCCGCTCCTAGGGCCTGGGCTGTGTGTGTGGGAGAGTGTAGCAAGCAGCCTTAGCAAGCTGCATTTGAGCTTGTACGGAAGCAGGTGGGATGTCATGTGCCCAGGATGAGAAATGGCAGCACAGAAGAGCCCTCCTGTGCCACATGTAACCCTGGTGAGGTCCAATTCAGGAAAACCAGGACTTCTAAAATCAAGCAATAGTTGCTCATTTGCTGACCTAATTTGAGCAATAGTTTGATTTAAAATGAGAGTGGCTATGTTGATTATGATATCAGTGGTAGTTATGTTACAATTAACAGTGATCACAGGGCTGAGGAGATAGCTCAGCGGTCTAAATGCCTACCTGGTAAGCAGGTCCTGAGTTCAATCCTTAGTACTGCATGCTTCACCAGTCCTGGAACCCTGGGTGTGTTGTGTAGGCCTTGAAACTGGATATGGTGGCAATCCCCATGCTGAGGAGGCTGAAACAGGAGGATCACTGTGAGTCTGAACTACATAGTGAGGGGCTGGCAGGATGGCTCAGTGGTCAAAGGCACCTGCTTAGGAAAGCTTAGGCAGCCAAAGGGACCGCGGTTCAATCCCCGGCACCACGTGCTGCACCAGCCTGCCCCAAGAGCAGGCTGAGCCGGCCACAAAAAAAAAAAAAAATAAATAATGAACTACATAGTGAGACCCTGTACAAAACAAAAGAAAAACCAAAAACAGAAACAGTGATCACAGTACAACTTTAAACCTATCCCACTTAATCCTCATAACAATCCTGTTAGGCTCTAATTATTATCACACCCTATTTTGTATATGAGCAATCTTTAGCCCTGGAAGATTATGCAACTTGTCTAAACTAAGAGGTTATTCAGTATTAGTGAATTCAGGAATAAAACCCAAGTCCATGTCACTTCTACATCAATATATTGACAGTAGCCAACTCTAGAGAATCAACTACAAATGATTTTTTATCATAGCCTTTATAGTTTTAAAATTTTTTCTAAGTTTTCTATGTAAAATGGAGAAAAATTAATTACCATCAAAAAGAATGACATGGCCAAAATGCAAACCTTTGGAATGGGTATGTAGACAGATGGTAGTTGGAGGTGGGTAGTGTCAATCAGGAATCTTCGTTCCTAGTACCTAAATTGTGCCCGAGGTCTTGGCCCAGTTATCCAGTATCCACTACTCCACTGTTTAGATTGTTGCTATTCTCTCTCTCTGTCTCTCTCTGTCTGTCTGTCTCTCTCTGTCTCTGTCTGTCCGTCTGTCTCTCTGCCTTATCCAGAGCACAGTGTTTGTGGCAGATGAGAGAGACTCAGGGCCTTGAGCCTGATAGATCTTCCCTTTCTTCTCCCCACACACAGGTCAACCCTTTTCGAGACCGCATCTGCAGAGTGTTCTCACACAACAATGTGTTCTCCTTCGAAGATGTGCTGGGCATGGCCTCTGTGTTCAGCGAGCAGGCCTGTCCCAGCCTGAAGATTGAGTATGCCTTTCGCATCTATGGTGAGTGCAGGTGGGGGACTGAACGATGGGGCAGTAAGGGCCCCAGAATCCCTCCCATATCTGGAACCCAGCAGTATCAGTTCATTGCTGGGATGGTGCTTAAGTAGGACTTACTTGAGGCTTTGTGGTTATGCATTATGTTTAACAAATACTATAAATTAAGAATAAAAAGATATGAAACTAATACCCCAAAGCATGGATATGCTCCCCACCATGCCATGCCAGGCCAGTGGGGCCACTGTGGTTGCTGTTAGGTGGTAGCCTGTGGGCAGGGAAATGGGGACCATATATGGCAGAAAGAGCATTGAATGGGAAGCTGAGAAATTGACCCTTGGAAATAACTCAGCCACTGAAGGGCCGAGCACTTGAGGAAATCACACGAGTTTTCCAAGGCCCAGTTTTCCTGTCTTTAAAATGGAAGAAGCCGGGCGTGGTGGCGCACGCCTGTAATCCCAGCACTCGGGAGGCTGAGGCAGGAGGATCGGTGAGAGTTCGAGACCAGCCTGGGCTACAAAACTGAGCTCAAGGCCAGCCTGAACTGTACAGCGAGACTCTGTCTCAAAAAGACAAAAAAAAAAAAAAAAAAAAAAAAAAAAAAAAAAAAAAAAAAAAAAAAAAAAAAAAAAAAAAAAAAAAAAAAAAAAAAAAAAAAAAAAAAAAAAAAAAAAAAAAAAAAAAAAAAAAAAAAAAAATTGAAAAATAAATAAATAAATAAATAAATAAATAAAAAAAAAATAAAATAAAATAAAATAAAATGGAAGAGATTGCTTCTTAGTCCTTTGAGATTTTTGATCTGCGATATAGCCACAGGCTCTGCTAAAGGTCCTCTTTTTCACCAAGTAGCACTGCTGGAAGCATCTGGAGCTCTCAAAAAGGAATTCAAAGAAAAGAAACAAAGAAATCTTGAGAACCCTTCACATAATATGTGTAAGACTTTGCATCAGGGTACCTCCTTGGCTCCAAAGGTCTCACATAAATAGTCCTGCACAATTAAGCATTACTCTCTGTGTGTCTGAGCTGGGGCATCCTCAGACATAAATAGGTAGAATCATGCAGGCTGATAAAAAAAACTTTAACCCTTTCTGGCTTAGATAACCAAGGTGTTTGTAGTAACAACAGCCCCTGCAAAGTAGGGAAAATCAAAGAAAGAAAAAAATACAGGGGAAAGGAGCTCAAAATTTATGTCTAAACTATGCATAGATCCCTTGCTCACCTCTAGTCCATATATAAAGGATAGACTTCAAGTAGCTCAGCTAAGATTTGAACTGAGATTTGAGCCACTGGTGCATTTTGTCAAGGCATCTGAGCAACAGAATTTGCAGTCTGAGCCTAACAAATTGCTTATTAAAACCCAAACTTTGGCACTGTGTGAGAAATACAATAGAATACAGTTTCTACAACAAAATACTTATGCAAAAATTTTCTTTAAAAAAAGTGAGACTGGATTGTTCTGGACTGAATGACTGATCACAAGGAGTGTGAGTTCACGCTTCTCCCTGCCTCCATTGACCTGGGACTGGCAGCTGGCTAGAGCACCCTGAGATCAGCTCCTGTCTTCTTCCTTTCACTCTGGATGGCAGCAGCTGGTGAGAATTCTGAGCTTGGCTTTTCCTTTCCGCTGCACCTGCGCACAGTAGAACTCTGGCTGAGGAGCACATGAAGGGCAGGCGTGGCTAGAGACATGCAAATGCCTCATGCGACAGCAACAATACAAGCCAGTAGGTGGTAAGTTAGGAGAACCAATGTTATGCTTGGAGACAAAAACATGAAGAACAGAAGTGGGAGGGCAGGGCTGTCCCCTTCGCGCTCTCTCTCTCTCTCTTTTGTATCTTTTTTTCTTTTCTAAATGACTGGGGAGAACTTCAGCCACAGAAAATTAATCCCATCCCCCAAATCCAGAGACAAAGGTCATTCCCAAACTCAGCACAAACCCACCTGCGATCTTGGCCACAGTACACATCTCTGAGATCCAATTTGGACTTACTGTGGAACTACAGATTCTAGAGGAATCCACCACTGCCATTTTTCTCTATCTGATTGGTTTCCTTCTTGGTACATGGCTGGATTAGTGTTCTGTTTTGTTTTTCATTTTGTTTGTATGTTTTTCCTTTTTTTTCATATCCTCTGTCCTACTTTGTTTTTCTTTCTGTACATTGTTTTTTCAGTGTGTAAAAATATATTTGTTTAATGTTTTTTCTTTTCTTTCTTTGCTTTTTTGTTTCCTTCCTTCTTTTTTCTCTCATTCATAATTTGGATCTCTAGTCTTTCTTCTTGTTTTATTCTATGTGCCCTCTGCCTCTTTTTTGTTAACTATCTTATTTGACTTTAGGATACTTCCATGTGAGTAAACCTTGTCCTTCTCTTCCCACTTCACTTTAAGACTCTTAAGCCTTTTCCTCCAACCCTTCCCTTATGTATCCTATAATTACCCAAAACCTGGATGATCACCATGTGTCCTCCAGTCTCACTCCTATTATATTTAACCTCATCTATTACTCCACACACAATAGGATAAAATCACTCTACTAAGTAGAAAATCATTGTATACAAGTTGTTGGTATATTAGGTTATATTATATTTCCTTCCCTCTACCACTATAGATATTAGGTTATAATAGTCACCAGTTTGTTAGTATCCAGGTTGTATCTGAGTCTAATTATTATTGTCAACTAAACTGCTTTAACCAGAAGGTCATATATGCTATAGCCAGTTTTTCACACTATATGACAACACTGCAATTGTGAGGCATCATGACCATCAAGTCCAGTGCCAGAAGAATGGGCCTTAAAATCAAATGGATAGCAACTTATCAGTCTTAATATATTGGGAAGGTAGATTCTTGGAATAGACATAAAGACCACGAACTACCTACATCTAGAAGACATCTGGAGGAGTGGACATCTGCTAGGAAAGCCTTCATTCCAGTAATACGGCTATCTAACATAAGAAATCACAAGCATCAACACGGAAAACAAAATAAAACGGAAAATAGAAAAGAAAAAATGCAATCCCAAACACCCAGCCCACGCAGGACAAATCCAGAGCATAAAGAGGTAGAGGAAGTCAGAAGCCAACAAATGGAACTTTCTGCAATGATAGAAGGAAAAGTGAAAAAAACAAATAGAAGAGGCCATAGAAAAAATAATTTCTAAAGTACAAAAAGAAATGACTATCAAATATCAAAACGAAAAACATTAAAAAGACACAGATAAACAAATAGAGTACCTCAGGAAAATGAGGGAAGCCATGAATGCCAAATGGATACTAGGACTATAATCAGTGAAACAGATCCAAATAGAAATGTAGTGGGTGGGGAGGCTTTCAGGTTAGCTCAGTGGTTTAAGTGCCTGTGCTGGCAATCCCAGTCAGGCACAGGGGATGGTGGTTCAATCCACACCCCCACCCTTAAGGCAGACTGAACCATCCAAAAAAAGAAAACCTTCTCAGAAATGCAGCAAATTAGAAGCTCCACTGAAACTATACACAGCAGATTGAATGAAGGTGAGCATAGAATATTAAATCTAGAAGATAGAAACATGACTAGTGGCTAGGAAAAGAAATATATCTTAAAAGTAGCAAGAGACCATGAAAAATCAGCCCATCAGCTATAGGACGAAGCAAAGAAGAACAAAAATAAGATTTTCTGAAATCAGGGAGAAAGCTGGAGACAGCACAGGAGTCATTAAAAATCTCTTCACAGAAATAATGGCAGAAAACATTACAAACCTTGGTAAAGAATTTGACAAACCAATAAATGAAGCATATAGAACTCCAAACAGCCATGACCAAAATAAATCTACACCAAGGCATATAATAATTGAGGTTCCAGAAATTCAGCTCAAGAGCAAAAATCAAAAGCAGCTAGAGGGAAAAAAACAACAACACATTATCTATAAAGAAAAGCTGACCAGAATTATAGCAAATTTCTCAACACAAACCTCAAATTAAGGAAAGCTTGGAGTGAGGTATATCAAGCACTTAAGGAAAACAATCTTCAAACCAAATTGATACACTCTGCAAAGTTGTCTTTCAAAACTGAGGGAGAAATAAGATATTTCGATGACAGCAGTTGAAGAAATATATGACCTCTAAACCAGTTCTACAGAATGCTCTGATGAACATATTAGATAGATATAACAAAGACTACAAACACTTGAATGCCAACAGAAATAAGCCACCAGGCAGAGCAAGTGAGTAAACAGAGGAGAAAGAGAAAGAATAACAATAAAACAACATGTAAAATAAAAACTGATACATATCAACTATAATCATCAATGTAAATGGTCTAAACTCAACAATCAAAAGAGACAGACTGGCAGAATGGATTAAGAAGCAAGATCCAACAATATCCTATATTCAAGAAGTATATTTAACCCAAAAAGAAATTCACAGACTAAAATCAAAGGATGAGCAACAATTCTCCATGCCTCAGGAAAAAAGCAGAAGTAGCTATTTTATTTGCAGACAATGCAAACTTTAAGCCAAAACTGATAAAAAGAGACAAAGAAGGTAATTGCATAATTATTAGGGGAAAATTCCAAGAATCAGAGATAACAATCATAAATATTTATGCACCAAACACAGTATCACCTAACTATATAAAACAAATATTAACAGAAATGAAAAACCATAAGCACTAACAGAGTTTTAGAGAAGGACTTTAACACTGTACTCTTACAAATAGAGCAACTAGACAAAAAAAAATATATCAACAAAGCAATATTAGTATTAAACCTAGGCTGTGAACAAATGGATTTAGCTGTTGTTCTACAGAGTGTTCCACCCCAAAACAGCAGAATACACATTCTTTTCAGCTGCACATGGGACATTCTCCAAAATAGACCGCATGTTAGCTCACAGAACATGTGTAAGTAAATTTAGAGGAGTTTAAATCATCCCATGATTACTATATGACCACAGTGCAATGAAACTGGAAATAAATACAAAGGAAATCACAAAAACTACCTTAGCACATGGAAATTAAACAACACCCTTCTGAACAACTAATGCGTCACAGAGGAAATTAAAGATAAAAGTAAACATCATATACAATTAAATGATAATGCCAATACAACATACTGAAACATATGGGAGGCAATGAAAGCAGTCCTATGAGGAAAATTTCTAGTGATGAACTCACACATCAGGAAAACAGAATGAGCTCAACTAAATAACCTACTGTTAAAACTCAAACGTCTGGGAAAAGAACAAACCCAACCCAAAGCTTATATAATGGAGGAAATTATAAAGACAAATTACAAATTATAAAGATAAGAGCGGAAATTAATTCAATACAGACTAAGAAAACAATACAAAATGTCAATGAGTCAAGAATTTTAAAGGTTGGCCAAATAGCTCAGAGGATTAAAGTGCCTGCAAGCAGGCACAGAGGCTGCGGGTTTCATCACTGGGCCTGCTGTGCCAGTCTTGTCCCCGGGGCCTGCTGAGATGGCAATTGAGACTGGGCATGGGGGCATGCCCCTGTAATTCCAGATCTTGGGAGGCTGTAAACAGATGAATCACTGAGAATCTGATCTAGTAGTGAGACCCGGAACACCCTATAGACTTTTCCTTAAAAAAAAAAATGGAGTAAAGAATTTTGATCTTTAAAAGAATAAATAAAATTGATAAGCCATTAGCCAACCTCATCAAAAAGAGGAAAGAAAAAACACAAATTTTCTGGGCATGGTGGTGCATACCTGTAATCCTAGGACTTGGAAGGCTGAGGATAATTGCAAGTTTGAGACCAGCCTGGGCTACAAAATGAGCTCAAGGCCAGCTTAAACTATGTAGTGAGACCCTATCTCAAAAAGACAAAAACAAAAACCCAAACAGACAAGCAAATAAAAATACGAATTCAAGCAATTAGGAATGAAAAGAGGAAAATCATAATGGATCCTACAGAAATCTAGGAGACTATCAATATCTACTATGAGAACCTATATTCTGATAGGATGGAAAACACAGGAGAAGCAGACAGATTCCTATACACAATCAAATAGTCAAAACCAAATCAAGAAGATATAAAATTTCTAAATAACTTGATATTATCAATACAAATTGAAAGTTTAATTAAACATTTACCAATAGAGAAAAGCCCAGGCCCTAATGTATTTGCTGATGAATTGTTCAAGAAATTTAGAGATGAAGTAATGCCACTAATGCTGAAACTCTTTAAAGAAATTGGAAGGGAGGTGGTACTTCCAAAATCCTTTTTGGAAGCAAATATTACCTGATTCCAAAACCAGAGAAGAACACAACCCAAAAGGAAATCCACAGGCCAATCTCCTAATGAGCATAAATGCAAAAATTTTTAATAAGATACTGATAAACAGAATGCAGCAAATAACTAAGGAGATTATATATCATAACAAAGTAGGATTTATTGCAGAGATGCATGGATGATGGCTCAATATATACAAATCAGTTAATGTACTACACCATACCAACTGAACCAAAGACAAAGTCACAGGATCCTCTCAATAGGTACAGAAAAAGCGTTTGACAAAGTCCAACACCCATTCATGATAAAAACCCTGCAGAAACCTGGAATAGAAAGTCTTTACTTCAATCTTACAAAAAATCATCAATGACAAATCAATAGCTAACATCATATTAAATGGCCTGAAACTTAAAGCTTTCACTCTAAAATTGGGAACAAGACAAAAACCATTATAACCACTTCTATCCGATGTAGTGCTGGAAACATTAGTCATGCCAATTAGTGAAGAGAAAAAAAAGATAGAAAAGGAAGAAATTAAATTATTATTTGTAGGTGACATGATACTCTATACAGAAGGCCCCAAAAACTCCACCAAAAACTTGGAGATTTAATATCCAAACTTAGAAATGTAGTGGGATACAAAATCAACACTCAAGAATCAATAACTTTCTTGTACACAAGCAGTAAACTCAAACAAATTAGAGAAAACACATTCCTCACAATAGAATCTAAAAATGAAATACTTAAGAATCAATCTAATGAAGAATGTAAAAGATTGGTACTGTGAAAATTATGATATCTTTAAAAAGGAGATCAAAGATGGTATCGGAAAATGGAAACATGCCTTGCTCTTGGATAGGAAGAGCCAATATAATGAAAATGGCCATAATCTCAAAACTGCTATGCAGATTTCATGGAATCCAAATCAAAATACAGTTAGCATACTTCACAGATCTAGAGAAAATGTCCTAAAATTCATTTGGAATCAGGAAACCTTGAACAGCAAAAGCAATTATGGGCACCAATTGCAAGTTCAGAAAAAGCACAGTCCCAGGCCTGAAGTCATACTACATAGCTACCATAATAAAAAGAAATCAGCATGGTATTGGCAAACAAAAATAACTACAAAACAGGTCTGAGGATTAGTGGACCAGAACAGAAGATGCAGAAACAGTGCTAAGCCACCTTATCTTTAACAAAGGAGTCAAACATATTCACAGGAAGACAGTCTGGTCTGTTAATAATGGTGCCAAAAAAACTATCTTTCCACATACTAGAGACTAAAACTAGACTCATGTCTATCACCAGATACTAAACTAAAGTCAAAAGGGATCAAATACCTAAATATTAAAATAAGAACACTAAATTTACTGCAAGAGAAGAGAGGTAGAAATCTCAAAGGTAGAAATCTCAAAACTGCAAGGGAAATACTACAAAGAATCTACAAATGGACTCTCACCTTATTAAAAAGCTTTTGCACGATGAAAGAAATCACCAACAGAGTGACAAGATAATCCACAGAGTGGGAAAACATTACAGCTAGTTGTACCTCAGACAAGGGGTTATAGAACATATAAATACTTGAAAAAAACTGAACATCCCAAAATTCAAAGACCTAATCCAAAAATGGACCTCTGAGATGAAAACAAAACAAAACAAATAACACTTCTAAGATGAAGCGATACAATTAGACAGTAAATACTTGAAAAAAATGTTCAACATTATTAGTCATTCAAGAGATGCAGGTTAAACAATATTGAGATTCCATCAACCAATAATTGCTTGAGGGGCTGTGGGGAAAAAGGAAGCCTTGTTCACTGTTGGTGGTAGTACAGACTGGTGCAACCACTGTGAAATCAGTGGGGCAATTCCTTTAAAAACTAGTATTAGAAGTCTCATTTGACTCAGCTATTCCCCTCGTGAGTATCTTCACAGAAGAATGAAAAACATCCTACCACAGTGATATATATATACACCCATGTTTATAGCAGCACAATTTTTTTTTCTCCAAATGCTTTTATTTCTGAGCTATATCCCTTGCCCTGAATTCAGTTCTCACATACAAATTATCAGAGTATATGCGTTCTTTGTATGCAACTTATTCAGTCACTTGCAGTATAAATACAAAAATATCAGACATGCACTAGTAAGGTATAGTATAGCTACCTCTTTGTCCTCAACGCCTACATAAGCTGAGGGCTAAGGTTATAATGACATTGTTATTGGAATGCTACTCTCCCAGCTGTCTCCTCCTGCACGCAGCTGTGCCTTTGGTGGATCCTGACCCTCAGTCCCGCCTCCGCCTCCGCCTCCACAGCTGGTTGCGGCTGGATCTGGATCCGGCTCCTGCTGGTGGTCGCCCGCCTCTGCGTTCCCAAGTCTCCATTCACAGAGCTCCGCCTCACTGCTTCTTGATCATTTTGCTTACAGACTCTTCCCACCTCTTAAAGACAACATGCGCGCCCCAACACTGGGCTGCCTGCGTCGATTGGCACCACAGCTATAGCAGCACAATTTGTAATAGCCAAAAATTGGAAACAACTCAAATGCCCATTAACTGAGGAAAGGATTAAAAAATATGTTTTTAAAAAATATAATAGAGTACTATTCACCCATGAAGAAAGATAAACTGGAAACTTTTATAGGTAAATAGTTGTAACTTGAGACCATACTCATAAGTGAAACAAATCAGATCTACATGAGTAAACATTATATTATCTCACTAGTGTGAGAAACTGAACATTTAAATAAGATTGAAAATGTACAATAGATACTGTGAATTGAGAAGAAATTGTTCAAAAGAAAAGACAAACTATGATTAGGAAAAAAGTAAAGGAGGGAAAGGAAAACGAAAAGAATATATTTATACACAAAATAGTTAAGATAGATATACAGCTAGCTTCTCTTAATTCATTGAAAAGAAAGGTTTGTGCTAATATCGTTTGGATAAGATATCATGCCGGTACCTTGTACTTCGAATAACCACTACAAAGACAACAATATGTAATGTGATAATTATTATTACTCTCCTACTAACCTGTTTGGAAACTGTTTTATTGTTATTCTTCCTCTCTTTAAAATTAAAAAAAAAAAAAATAGGGGCCCGGCAGGATGGCTCAATGGTCTAAAGTGCCTGCTTAGGAAAGCTTAGGCGGCTGCAGGGACCGCGGTTTGATTCCTGGCACCACATGCTGCGCCAGCCCTGCCCTCAGGGCAGGCTGAGACAGCCATAAAAATAAATAAACAAACAAAAGTTCTGAAACAAGAAAAAATAAAATAAAATAAAAATCTGCTTCCTCTTAGTCCAAAGAGAAGTATATTCTTTCCTTTTTTTTTTTTTTTTTTTTTTTTTTTTT
>PVJA010023173.1:0-33346 GCA_004027025.1 Myocastor coypus | reverse complement strand
CTTTCACAGTGCAGGTCCATGAAGCAGGCCTGCCTGAGGCATTGTTGTGGGCACTTGTGGGAGGCATTGTTACCGCTCTGGGTCTTCAGCTGGAGTCATGCAGGATAGCAGGATCCAGGCTGTTGGCCAGATTGTTTGGTCTCTAGTGTTTGGACAGATTTTGGGTACTTTTGGGTATATGACTCTGGGTGACTATTACAAAATGATCCTATAAGTTACGCATTGTACACAGTTTTCCTTGAAAGCCCTGATTATAACAATGTGCAAGGAATTTTGTGCATGTTATATACCTGCAACTGCCCAGTGGGTTTTGGGTAGGGACAGTTTTTGATTATGTTTATGGTTTTGATTGTGATAACTTTTATAGGGTGGAGCTTCTGGTAAGTAGGGTGCTGGCAAGCATCTTGTAATATGTAGGATAACTTCAAGAACAAAGAATATCCATCCCTGGATTTTGTAGTGTTGATGTCGGAAAACTTTAACAATTTTGTGAAGTGGGTGCTACTCTTATTTTATAAAGGAGCTTGAAGGCTTAGTTATTGGCTCAGGCACACGATTAGTAAGCAGTAAGTGAAAAACCGAACACAGCCTAGTCCTGCTCCAATGCCCACACTGTTTTGGTTACCAATCCTGTATCTCTGAGTATCTGCAATTAAAAAAAAAAAAAAAGCAGAACCCAGGCTGGGTTCCTGAGAGTCTGAGTTCAGCTCAGAAGTGACCAAGAAGCCCACACAGGTCAGGAAGATGGACAAAGCACAATGTCCAAGCAGGTGAACTAGCTGTGCCAGTCTAGGCCTGAGGTCCATGGCACACACTGAGGTCCCTGGTGATCCCATGGAGGACAGGCATTTGGCCCGAGCTGCCAGAGTTTCACTAGTGTGCGGTCTTACCATCAAGGGGAAAGGCTGGTAGCCAAGAGCTTAAGGCAGAAGGGACCACTGTCAGGGGGCTGGCTTACTGGACAGCTCTAGAATCATTTTTTTTCTGTGCAGTTAGGAAAACTTCCCTGCCCACCTTGAGACCTCAGAAAGGACTAGAAAGAGAGCCCCACACCCCGAGTGTGCTGGCCTTCTTGTCTCTGCGAGTGCCAAGCTGTGTTGCGTCCTTGGCTCCCACCCTGAAGTGCTCTGCGCTCTGTGCACAAGTAATGAAAGCAACGGAGTCTGTCCCTGTGTCCCCAGAACACCGTCCCCAGTGGGCTGTACACCAGCGATTACTCCCCATCACGCGCTTGCTCCAGACTGCCTTCGTGTTAACAGCATTTGTCGATACATCATTGCCCTTTCCTGTGTTTGAGTGCCCAGAGGCTTCTGTGCGTGGGTCCGTCTTGGAAATCCAACTAGTGTAAGTAGAAAACATAAATAATAGATAAGCTTCTCATTCTCTGGAAGTCCCAGTAGGCCTGTTCACAGAGGCAGTTTCTCTTAGTCTCTGTCCGGTCTAACGTGAAGGCCTAGAGGAGTGGTGTTGAGGCTTTAACAAGGAAAACTCGATGGCCGATTCTTCCTCCTATTGCAGTAATGATCTCCTTAAGTATTGGATGCTGGAGGGAACACATGAGGGCCAGTGTGGTTGCCAACAGGCAGAACTGTGCAGACACGAGGAGGCCAGCTCTTTCCCTTCAGTTTTCAGAGAAGAAATGATGACAACCCTCATACAATTAGCACTTATTCCTCACAATACTAATAATTTAAAAAGTCCCCATTAAAAGGGCACAGTTATCTTGCTGTGAATTTCACAGATCTTAGCCGCAAGCCTCGTTCTATTAATTTGTTTGTTTTTGCCCTCACTCTTTCATTCAAAGGAAGGAAATCAATGAAGGCACTTGACCCGGTTTTTTCCTGTTCCTTGGGCATGCAAGTGAATACACGTGAGGTTTTAGCCCTCGAATTAGTACAAAGATTCCTACATCTGTTTCCCCACTATAACTTCTGGGATGACCCAGTGGCTACTAATTTGTTTTACTCCTCTAGCAATTACCAGAAAATAAATACTTAGAATCTATCATACATAATTACTGTGACCCCAGGCCTTTCCTGCCACCCACTATTTGCTCTGTGTTGTTCAGGGTTCATTTCTTAAAGTACACGCTGTGCCCTCTCCAGCCTCCCGCATCTTTCCAGTGCCTGCCCTACAAGATAAACTGCAAATGCATCATCCAGGGCTCAAGACTGCCAATATCAAGCCTGTGGGTTTAGCTCAGTGGAGTAGCCAGGCCTAGACACTGCCTCTTGTGTGAAATATCAAAACCCTGGCAAAACTGTGTGAAGCAACAGTTTCCTGGCACTGGATGCCGGGGCGCACAAACTCTGGTCCTTGGCAAGGGAAAAACACATGTAGAGAGTGAGGCCAACTTCTCAGCCTCCTCCACAGAGGGAGGGAGGGAGTTTCTGGCCAGGAGGGGGAGGGAAGGGGAGGGGATGGATAGCAGAAGAAACCAGCTGCAGTACGTATGTCAGCCCCTCCCAAGGTGGTTCAAAACTGCATGAACTACACACACACACACACACACACACACACACACACACACAAAATTGAAGGAAAAAAGAGAATTCGCTGGACGGAACATCAGACAAATGTCTGCTGCTGAAGGCAAGGCAAGCTGCGGTGTGGACAGCTCTCTCAGATCCTCATCTGGGTAGGATCAGACAGACCTGCAAGGTAGAACACTACAGAAGGCGGAAGGGGAGAGAGGCAGGCGCACAGGCAAGGCAGGGGAAGCGGAGCTCAGGCTGGGGGCCTCCCCTTTGTTTCCATGCTCGCCGGAGCCCTGGTTTCTCATAACTCATAGAGAGGTAGGGAGATAGGGAAGGTACTGGGAAAAAGCGTTGCCTTAGTGAAAAGGTCACTGCCTCGAGTTCTTCTGGTGCCATCTTACTGAACTTTAAGCAAACTTGGAAAAGATTAACTTGTTCCTATGGAATTTAACTGCATCACCCTATAAAGTCCAAGGATATTTAAAGGAATGTCTAACGTGCAAATCTCTAAAAGATAAAATGCAGTCACCAGTGGCAGCCCAAATTAAAAAGAAAAACATTATGAAGTGTGTAAGAAAAAATAGGGCAAATAATGAAAGAACAGCCAATCAGTGTAAAGCACCCAGAAAAAGCACACAGGGTAAACCCTGCTGTGACGCCGTTACACAGCTGTTGCATGTGTGTGCCATGCAAGGTAGCGGGCAGCATGGGACCGCCCAGGAGGACCCACAGAGGGAGAAATGCTGAGGACAGCAGTGGACTGCCAGAGAGTGGTGGACCAACACAAGGGCCAAAGCCACATTTAAGTGGTCCTACAGAAGGGAGTTGTTGAGCAGAAAAATACATGAAGAAGTAACCAACCCTTTGTTAAAGCTTTGATGAAAAGTTTATGCCATAGACAGACCCTAAAGGCTCAACAAACCTACTACCAATTGTTATGGTTGTGTCTAGCTGTCCCCCAAAGCCTCAGGAGTCATGGGGCCCACTTCTAGAGTTTGTGATTAGTTCATGATCCAATGCTGGTACTGTGGGTGTGAGTGCTGCCCCCAGCCTGGGGCGGACAGCCTGAATGGAAGATGAGGGAGACAGACTGGCTCTCTTGTGCTGTCCTTGCACTGCCCCTCCCTTTGCTCTGCTCTTTGCCGTCACCATGAAAGGTTGCCCTCTGCCATGCGCCTCTCTGCCTTGGAGCCGAGACCTCCAGTAACCATGAGCTAAATAAACCTTTCCTTCCGTCATGACAAGCGTCAGTTATTTGTTCCTGTAATGAGAGGAGGGTAACCGAGATACCAATTGTCTTGAACAGAAGCACTGAGACACAGGAAAGCAATTTACAGAAAATAAAGGTAAAGACACCATCGGAGGAAGAGAAGGGCTGGGAACATTATGCACAGATGAACGTGAGGGGGAGACAGCAAGCAGAAGAACAAACCATCAACACAGAGTTCAGGACTTAGGGAAACAAAGCCTTCCAACAGCAAGGGGCGGTAAACTCGAGGCTGCTGTAGGTAAATGGATGCAACTAGAGGCCCTACTCACAAGTGACATAAATCAGACCCACATACGTAAACCTCATATTGTCTTCTTTGTATGAAATTGAAAGAGTAAATAAAACGTGAAAGGTACAGTAGGTACAGTGAAGAGAAAAGAAACTATTCAAAGGGAAGGAACAGCTGGGAGGAAGGGATGGAGAAAAGAGGAAGGCAGGGAAAAAGAGCTGACTGTGTGCATGCAGGATGGCTTGCGTGGTGGGAGCGCTGATGTCTGCTGCCCTGTTGTTGTAGGCAGCCCAGGTAGATAGAGATGTTGTAGGCAGTCAGACAGGGCTAGGCCCTCGAAGGAGATATTACAGAAGGCAAGATATCCAGCAACTATGGGAGGGACGCATGCTCCCGCTGCGGGCCAGACCTAAAGACCAAAGGGCAAGCAAATGCTGACCTCCTTCAAGACTGTCAGCCAAGGTTGATCATCATCCTGAGGGGGCCCGAAGAATCATTAATCTGACTACTACCGGACAGCTACCTGATAAAGTTCTGTTCTGCATTCAGTCCCCTTTGCTATGTGACTTGCCTTCCCATTTGGTCCTGGACTTAATCAACTTTACCTGAGCAATGGTGCTTGTACCCTCCTTGGTTGACCATAACTTTGTCCCACCTCATGTCCACCTAAGTGAGTCCCTATTTTCTCTACCTTAGCCCCTCATGATTTTGTCCTATAAAAATAACCGGGAAGAGACAGCTCCTGGGGACACCCACTTGGGACGCCCCTCCTGTTCCTCTTTCAGACAGGAGCCTTTTTTCCCTCAATAAATATGTTCTGCTCATTACCTCCATTTATTCCTAAAATTCATTCTTCGGTTTTAGAGAACACAAACTTGTCCCAGGTAGCTTTCAGGTTGGGAGGTTATTTTTACACTGCATCACTATCACAAGGAGAAGTCAATGTTTACATCTTTTCTCTCTTCTTTCTAATTTTTTGGCTGATTTTGTATGCTTATATCTGGCATTCTGAACATGTAATTTGAAGACAGCAGTATGCAATGTAACTACCATTGTTGAATTCCTATCATTTTGTTTAGTGAAATTCTGTAACTTTTAAATTTTGAATTATCTTATTTTATTAATTTAATTTTATTGTATTTTAGGGACAGGTCGACAGGGTGTTTAGGGTCTCACTACTAGATTGGACTCATAGTGATCCACCTGTTTCCAGCCTCCTGAGAGCTAGGATTACAGGCGTGGGCCACCACGCCCAGTCTCAGTTTCTTTCTCAGTGCTCCCTAGGGGCAGGGCTTGCAGGCAGTTTCATCTGCTGAGCCATTTGGCTGGCCCTATTTTTCATTTTTTTAAAGAGAATAAAAATGGTAAAATAATTAGTAATTATGCAGAATTTCATGGAACAAAATAATAGAAAATCAACAATGTTATAATGCCCATTGTCACCCATGTGATTCTGATTTATTTTGCTTATGAGTACAGTCTATAGTGGTACATATTTATCTATAAAAGGCTCAAGTTTATTTTTTATGGTGGAGAAACACTCCATTGTATAAAAATACCACTTTTAAAAAATCTCTTCCTTACTTGATGGGCATTTGGGCTGTTTCCAAGATTTAGCTATGACAAGTTTTACTGATAGAAACATGAGTATATATATATTTCTGTGATATGATGTTTTCAGTTGTTCTGGGAAAATACTCAAGAAAGAAATAGTTGGGTTAAAAGGGACCTTTAATCTACGCATTTTGAGGCTTCTCCACACTGATTTCCATACTTGCCCTGTCAGTCTACACTCCCACCAACAGTACAGAAAGGTTCATTTTTCCTCATAGACCCTTTGGCACTTGTTACTGGCTGGCTTCTTGATGCTAGCCATTCTTTCTATGGTGATATAGGATCTCAGTGATGTTTTAATTTGCATTTCTCAAATGACTAATGATGCTGAATATTTTAAAAAAATTTTGTACGTTATGGCTGGCTCAGCCTGCCCTGGGGGTGGGGCTGGCACAGCATGTGGTGCCAGGGATCAAACTGCAGTCCCTGCAGTTGCCTAAGCTTGCCTAAGTAAATGCTTTAGACTGCTGAGCTATCTTATCGGCCCTGAATATTTTTTATATATTTACTTGCCCTTTGTATTTCTTCATCTGAGAAATGCATATTCATCTCAGATGCCTAGTTTTTGAATGGGTCTCTGAATTTGGGGGACCTGATTTTTTTTGTCTTTTTGAGACAGGGTCTCACTGTGCAGTTCAGGCTGGCCTTGAGCTCACTTTTGGAGCCCAGGCTGGTCTCGGACTCACACCGATCCTCCTGCCTCAGCCCCCCAAGTGCTGGGATTACAGACATGCACCACCACATCCGGCTTTGGGGGACCTGATTTTTAAAAAATTTTTTGTATGCTCTAGATAGAAGTTCTTTGTCTGATGGACAGTGGCTGACATTTTTTTTTTCCCAATTTGTGGGTTTTTTTTTTTTTTTTTTGCTCTGTTGATTTCTTTTGAAGCACAAAATATTTTCAAAAAGATGAGATCCTAGTTGCAGATTCTTTGAAATATTTTCCAAAAAGTTTGGTTTTAGTTCATGACCTCTCACTCAGCCCTATGTCTTAAATTCCTACCTACTTTCTCCTCTAGTAGATTTGGTGTTTTTTGTCTTATGATTTAAAGCTTTGATCCATTCTGAGTCTAGTTTATTGCATGATGATAAACATGGGCCAAGTTTTATCCTGGGGCATGTTGAAAGCCAGTGTTTCTAACACTATTTGCTAAAGAAGCAATTCTTCTTCCACTGAACATGTTTAGCCCCTTTGTCAAAGATAAGGTGGCTGAATGTGTTTGCAGTAGTGTCTGCACCTCCTGTTCTGCTCTGTTGATCCTCAGCCTGTTTTGTTGCCAGTAGCATTCAGATTTATTGCATCACAAGAGCTTTGTAGTATAGTTTCCAATCAGGGATTGTGGCGCCTCCTGCCTTCCCCTTGTTGGCCAGGTTTACCTTTGCTATTCTGTGTCTCTTTTGGTTCCAGATAAATTTTAGGAATATTTTCTGTAGGTCTGAGAGGTATACTAATGGTATTTTAATCAGAATTGCACTGAATCTGTGTAAAGTTTTGGTGGTATGGTAACGTTCACAATGTTGCTTTTTGCCATCCATAAGTCAAGGATATCTTTTGATTTTCTGAAATCCTCTTTTTCCAGAATGCTGCAATTTTCACAGCATAGATCTTTTGCTTTCTAAGATTGATTCCCAAGTATTTCCTTTTTTCTTTTGGGGGGGTTGCTATTGTGAAAGGTGTGGTTTCCCTCATTTCTCTCAGTGTGTTGGTTATTTGTGTACAGAAATGCTGTTGACTTTTGAATGGTGACTTTGTATACTACCAAATTTGGTTATTAAATCTAAAATTCCTTTGGCAGAGCTTTTGGGTTCTTCTATGTAGACTATTATGTCATCTGCAAGTAATGATAATTTGATTTTTTTCCTTTCTAATACAATGTTTTAATTTTTAAAAATATTGGTATTCTCTTTGAAAAAATATATACACACTGTGTGTGTGTGTGTGTGTGTAAAAATATTTTTTCAGTAAAAGAAAAATGACAGAATTTGTTACTAACATTCTTATACTAAAAATGTTCAAGTCTTGTGGAAGCAAAGAAACAATACTGCATCAGAAGGAAATCTGCCTGTACACAAAGAATACATTTAGGGGCAGTGAAAGAAGTGCTTAAAAAAAGACAAACAAAAATTCTTTTAAACTATTAGAGATTTATTGTACATATGTATGTATGTATGTATGTGTGTATGTATGAATGTATTTAGTGTATTTGGCACAGGGTTTCACTACTCAGGTCAGACTCATGGTGATCCTCCTGTGTTCAGCTTCCCACCATGCACCACTACACCTGGACTGTGTCACTGGCTCAGTGTGCCTTGGGTAAGGCCAGTGCATCCCATGAGAAGGGGGATGCAGCCTTGGCCCCTGCACTTGCCAAAGCAGGTGCTTAGCCTGTTGAGCCAACTTACTGGCCCCAGAGATTCAAGTTTTAATTTTAAATTTTTACAAATTTTGTTTTTTAAGTTTAAAATTCTTCAAGAAACAACTTAATACATGTTGAATATTCCAAGAAAATATGTGTTATCCTAGGCAAAATGGTACATTACTTGAAGAAAGCTTAGAATAAAGATGTAGCTTACAAATTCTAAGGTATTTGCTAAATTAATAAAACAAAGAGTTATAGTCACATCAACAAAACAAAATGGAAGTTACAAAACAATAAGGCAGCAATAAGAACCATCCAAATGACATTTAAAAGTATACGCTGGACTGCTACATATGGCATCCTCTGCTGTGACACTTGTACAGCTATATTCTTATAGTACAGGTTTCCAATGTCATCTCCCCAGAAAAGCCTTGCCTCTTGTCTACTGGCTGCACAGTTTCTCAGCCAAGCACCCAGTACTTTTCCCATGAAGCCTTTCTCACAATCTGAGATGGTATCTTTTACATTCTTCTGTGTATTTATTGTTTTTCTCTTCTCTTTCTCTAAACAAAGCACTTAGAACTGTGGACCGCCTCTGCTCCTCTGTTGCCTTAAAGCTTAGAAAACTACCCGGCTCATCGTAGTCAAATATTTGTGGAGTGCCTAGATTCTCTTTGCTGAAACTGTTTGGGTAGATGGCTAATTGGCCATGAGAGTTCTGAATGTCTTTCCATGCCAATGTACATGCATTTTCAAAGTTGACTTGGGCAAACAAATCCCAGTTAAAGCAGAGTCTTAGCAGAGGCAACACAGGCAGTGACTCAACCCAAAGACACATGAACCTTTTGCCATGCCAGAGGACCCAGTTAAAGTCTCAAAGCCTTCCAGTGAAAGTAAAGGTTAATCTGGAAAAAGCAAAAGTAAGAAGGTCAATTCTGCATCAGAAAGCGAGTTTATTTATTATGTTGTCCTTGGCTGGTTCTATCAAACCCTCAACTCTTAGAAGATGATAGCAATATCTTCACAATGGAGCTGTTCTTGTAGAAACTATCCTAAAATGTAACTAACAGTGCTGGATCCCAGACAAGGACAGAAATGGGCATGTCTAACCCACTGACCCCAGGGCAAGGGAGCACACATTTTTGTGAGGCAGGACAGTGTACAGGAGCCTAGAGAGGCAAGAAGAATCAGGGCCTGCTTGCTGTGGTCTTCAAGAAAGACTTAGAGAGGCAGTGATGCTTAAGGGTGAAGCAATGTATTCACCCAGAAGAGAAATTGGAAGGGCATGCACGCAGTGCCCAGCAACAAGATGAAGCAAGACTGCAAGAGGAGGTTATAAATATTTTGGAGGTGCTAGATAGTTGGCTCCTTAAGGGAGAGCTCTAGAAGATGAGGCCAGTGAAGCCAACTCTGCAACTCACAGAAAACTTTGAAAAGGTACAGAGACCTGAGTTTGATCTTGAAAAGTAATAAATTGAGTCAGGATCGTTTAAAGCCCAAGGCAGAGGGAGGTTGATGAGCTACAGCAATCGAAGTTGGAGATGGAGTGACGGCTTCTTTATTCTTTCTTGGCTCCTAAAAATACTTAAGCAGATGTAACGAATAAAATTCAAGACAATTCCTCCTAAGGAATTACAAAATAGCTGAGGTTGGTATTTGCACTATATATAGAATTTTAGATGGAGAAGGATTTTATGTGATCACTCTACACAAAAGAACATGTGCATGCAGACACAGACACAGACACACACACACACACACACACGCATGCACGCACACACACACACACCTTCCCCCCACCGACTTTCCTGGTACATAAAGGTCTATAGTAAATATACTTGAAAGAGCCCCAGACTAAAAGCCATTCAAATGCCTGTTTATGGGGCTAAGGAGATACCTTGGTGGACTGAGCACTGCCTGACAAGTGTGAGGACCCAGGTTCAATTCCTGATACTACATGCTGTGCTAGCCCTGGAACTCAGGTTCACTGTGCCAGCCAATCAAACTGGGCATAGTGGTGCACACCTGTAATTCCAGCACCGGGGAAGCTGAAACAGGAGGATTGCCATGAGTTCGAGCTGTGTAGTGAGACAGTGTACCAAATAAATAAGTAAACAATTTATAAAAAGTTATAAAAAATTGAAGCAAAATTTTAAAAAATGACTGTTTACTCATGAATACAGAAACAAAGCCTGACACAGTGTGACCAGTAGGGCTTTATACCCAACAAAGGAGAATGCATTGCTGACATACCTAGGAAGAAGAATAAATATGAAAACAGCTGAGATCTGAGGAAATAACCAGAGGGAGAGAGACATACCATGTTTCCACCCAGGCAAGTCACAGAGTACCCAAACTGTGAAGAATACAAGCAGCACATCTAGCTGCCTAAGGCATAATCTAGTTTCAGTCTTCCAAAGACCTTAGGAATAGGTCTTGCTTTGGTTTCCATTTCATTTTCATAGAGAGATGGAGCCTGCTTAGCTATATTGATCACTGTGAGTCTTCTTTGATATCAGATCTTAATGTGAATTTTAATTTTAATATGCTCTTGCTGTTCAAAAGACAGTTAAATTTTCACTGTCAATTACAACATAATAGCAAGATTGTTCTTGGTTTTTCTCTTAAGCGTTATCTATCTACAGTATACCAATTCTGAGGGGAGCACGTAATAATCACCTGGAAAACACAGAGAAAAAGGGCTACCATGAGCGAGGATAGCACATGGATGTTGTCCCCTGGACAGAGTCACAGGTGCTTGGGACACGTTCCAGATGGCAGGAAAGGCTGCTGGCTAGAAGAAGTGCCAAGGAGATTGAGAGGGAGTAGGGTCATACCCTTCGGAAGGATTCTATAGAGGATTACAATCAATTTAGATTTTATTTTGGCTCTAGGATAAAATCTAAACTTATCCAACCTTTGCAAAGCCTTTCTCAGAATGCTCACCCCCTCTAGTTCCAGGGCCTGCATGGGTGAGGGGCCACACTGCTGCTGAACATTTGCCTCCTTGAAGCCTTCGCTGGCTTCCCAGGTTGCTCCCTACCGCTGCACTGGCATTTCAGAGTCGTCACCTGCAGGTGGTGTCTGCCTGTGCATCCCTCTCCCTTTGTCACCAGCATTTTGAGGCAAGGACCCTAATTAAAAGGTTACATAGGTTAGAGGGAGGTGGCTCTGGTCAGGGCTCCACTTCTGACAATAACCTCATGATCTTGGTTGAACATTTCATTTCTCTAAGCTTCAGTTGCCTTGTTTGTGAAATAAGGTTAATAGTGGGGCTTTCTCTTAGAGGTCTTAACAAAGACAGACACAATAACAGATGGAAAGAATCTTCTAGAGTTACCAACACATGGTAAATACTATAAGGTTTTCATGAGGGGTATCAGCAGAGGGTGACATCTTTGCCTTGTTCAATTTTGCATCTTCAGTACATAGGAGCCATCAGCACACCTGCTGGACAGACTTGGCTTCATGTATCCTGACCATCAAGAACCATTTTTTCCAAGGAAGGCGGTTAGAAACAGCTTCCTAAACCACACATCAAGTTCCTGACAAAGAGAGAGGCCCTGAGGTATCTAGCAGATTGCAAAGGAAAAAAGAGCAAAATTTAACACGAGGGTAAAGACACAATGCATGTGGTAAGAACTTGCTGCTTGCTGGGTGCTTGGATTCTGTTTGCCTTGAGACTGACAAAGGTGCAGTGAATGAGCAGCCACACACAGCGATGCTCTTGCTAGGCATTCCGGCTCCTCTGGAGCTTCACTGCCAAAGGCAGGTGCTCTGCATTTATGCAAAAGCAACTCACATACAATAACGATTAGTAATGACAGGAAGTGAAGCAACAGAGCCCCATCCGAGGATTCTCCAGGGACCATCTTTGCCTGTTTCTGCTCATACTCCACAGAGGCACCAGCGATGCATTTCTAAAACTCTAATCAGACATGTTTCTCTCAGGAGCCTTTAATAATAGTCTGTGACCCATGGCATAAAGTCCAAAGTACCCTATGGAACACGAGGCCCTTCTTGTCTGAATGCCCAGCCTCCTGTTGCCTGACCAAATCCAATACTGGGTAGTTTGTTGCTCTCAGAATGAAGAGTGCTGCTTTCCACAGCTCCATGCTTGTGCAGATGTTCCCACCTTCCAGAGCATCCTCTTCCTCTGGGCTGTCAAGGTCAGCTCCCTCCCATGTTGAAAGCCCTTTAACCACGCCCTCTCCCCCACATACGCTTCTTCCATAAGTCAGCTACTAGTCTGTTATTTCATCACCAGCCCTAAAGCACACCTCTCTCCTCCCAACACTGCCATACTATTAGCTACTCCCGTGCTGTCTCTGCTCCTAGACAGAGCCCCTTCCCGAGGGCAGAACCTTGAGTCGGAGGAAGCAACATCTCAGGTGGGCTTAGTCCCACCTCCAGAAGTCCTGTCACCTGGGAGCAGCACTGTGCACTCTGACCAGGCTCCTGTGCTGTCAGGGAAACGCAGAAGGCCACTGGCTGAGGTGGACGATGGGGAGTGCACTGTGAAAGGCCACTGTTCCTCTAAGCCAGACACGGGTGGGAACACGATACTGAACTGAGCAGTCCTTCTTGGTTAAGTTTTCACTTCTACAAGAACCTCTCTAATACACAATGATGAGAGGTACTTCAGTACAACAGCTCAATGAACCATACCAAGCCAGCGTGGAGGACAGCATGAACTGTTGCTCAGCTTCACACAGGAGAGTAAGAATCAAATGATTTGATCAAGACTTTTATCTTGTGAAAGCTCTGGAAGTAGAACCAAGGCATACAGTAAAGAACGTGTTTAGATAATTTAACCTAAAGCAGCTTGTGTTCTCTGAGAATTATGGTACATTCTATACATTCATTATCACTGATTTGTGATGAGCTGTTATGACAGTCGGAATCACTCCTACTTTATGGAAAAAGCATCCGCTCCTCAGAGAAACAAATATATTTTCTGAGAACAAACAAGTAGCACCAGGGTTTTACCTGGATCCAACTGATGCCCAAACACCAATTTTTCTGTCCTGTATGCGTGTTGAAGATTTTTTCTTTTTCTTTCTTTGTATTTTCCCAATACTATTGTACTGAGTGAGAGCTCACCAAAGCCCACTCAGAAAGCAGCTCAAGCGGATACTTCCGCTTTCTCTGTAATCATCACAAGGTGGAGGAAAAGTTCATCCCACTGATGAGGGAAGTGGAGGTATCTCAGAAACCTCTATGCATTAATTGGATGCTATTTCAGGAAATAAGAATGGCAACGCTGGTACTGTTCCTGCCCCATTTTCTGGCCTTGCACACTCCCCAGGGAATCCTTCTAGTCAACCTTCTGAGAACAGCTGGTATAATGCTGAATACCTGGCCAGCAGAATAGCTGGCGGGGTCAGAAAGCACTCTCTGAGTGGAGCTGTAAAGGGGGTAGGAATTCCATTTAGAATGAAGGATTCAGCATAAATGAGAGAGAATCCTTGAAGCACTCACACAGTTTTCTTGTGGAAGAAGTAAAACCAGGACACAAAACCCACAAAAGCATTCAAGTCGTTTCTAGGGCCACACATAAACATAGCCAAGAGGTAGGTTTACTTTCCATTAATGCAAAGGAGCATTCTGAAAAAATCCGAGAAGGAAAGACAGAGACTTCCCACAATGGGAGACTCCACCATGGTAGTGCGACCACGTGGTGGGGGTGTGACAGAGAAAACTCAAGAACTGTGAAGGCCTTTACAGTTCCTCCACTCTCAGGCCCTCTGATTCTGAGAGTGGCATCGAATCTGAGTGGGCAGTACTAAGAGCACAGTTACCGTGGTCATCACTACGTCCCTGGACACCAGAGGAGAGGGATGTCTAGATAGGGACATGGAGTCAGGAGTGGAATCTAATCACACCAGGTACCAAATGAATGGGATGCTGGGGTATAGCAAATCAGAGTCCCCTAGGGGAGAAGATGAGTCACAGATTACAGTCAGAGCTGGTGTCATTACAGTCTTTCATGTCCTGTGCTGCATGGCATTGAAATACGCTGAAAACCTTATCTCCTTGGGGTGATAGAATTTTCCCTGGTAAGCAGATAGATTCATTCTCCTAAAGCAAATAAATCACTTGCACTTTTCCTGTCCTAAATTTTCTATAAACTGGGTGAGAAACGTGTGTGTCAAGAAAATCTGTCTAAAAATTAAGTGCACCTGTCTAGGAGCACTGAACAGAGTAAACAGAAGGGAGGCCTTAGACCAGAGGAAAAACCAGGCTCAGAATTCTGCATATTTCCACGACAGTTGTAGAATCCCAGTGAGCAAAATGCACACTGTCCCTGTAGGAGTCTAAATTCCCAACAACTTCTGATTTTTATTTGTCAGAGAGCCAGGCACACAGCGGCCTTAGGTATAACAGAAGTGTTGTCAAAAGTCTAAGCTATACCTAATAATGAAAACCCCTCTTCTTTTCCATTTGAGTCTTAGCATGGGCTGAGATCTGAATGCTCAACCTAGGTCAGACAAAGCTTTACACAAAGAATTCCCACTCCCAGGGACTAGAAGTTGGCTCTGAAAACCCTTGTACTGGGTGGGTGGGGGGTTGCACAGAGCTATGAGCTACAGTTATTCCTTGAAATTTTATGTGTGAATAATTTTTCCATATGTGGGTATTCTGCTGTGCAGTGGGGCGTGGGAATAAGGTACTACCGCTCTCAACTAACTCACAGTTCAGTGGTGTGGGAGGCAGCCTCCCAAGCGTGCAATGAACTGTTACAAGACACTTGTGCTTAAGTAATAGTAGTGGTGTACAGGAAGGCATGCTTGGCCATGCATCTCGTCTGTGGGGCAGGGTCAGAGGTGCCAAGGCTGGTAGGAGAACGTTTCTCAAAAGAATTGCTGTGTGTGAGTGGGATGATGAAATTTATTTATGTTTTAATATGAAAAAAGACGAAAGGGAATTCCAGAGAGAACACACAAGGCTGCTGGGATGGGGGAAGGTGCTGTGCATGTAGGGAAACGTGCACATGCTCAGTACAAATGGTGCAGGCAGACGCTGGAGCAGAAGAGGTTGGGAGATACCAGGAAATACAGGAAATGCTACCACGTGTGCACTAGCATCCTTCGGCCGTGAGGAAGCAAAGGAGAAAGGGTGTCCAGAGGAAAGTGACAGGATCTGATCTATGGCTTGTAAGTATAGGAGTTCATTGTGTGGAGGCCGGACTAGAGGGAAAGAGAACTGAATTAGGAGTGGGTTCCAGAGTGTATAAATCTGATAGAATCGAGTAGAGGATATATGAATTGTTAACTTTTTGGAAGATGAGTTGATAATGCAGCAATTTCACGGCTAGAAATGGTCTTGCACATACACATGCAAAACAGGGTCTGCCTTGAGCAGCTGTGAACACTAAATTTTCATCAATAATGAAATGGCTAAATAAAGCAACTGCATTTGTACAATGCGATGGGTTGGAATATCAAAAAAGAAGACAGATGCATATTCATGTAAAATAGTCAAGCTGTACTGTCAAGGAAACATTAGTTGGAGTATAGGTGATAGGTAGATAAGTAGGCACATAGCAGCAACTTGAAACATTAATTGTTCTATCTTATTAAGAACTGAGACCACTGAAACCAAACATATAGTCTGCAGAAAGGGAAGAGCTATCAATTCATTAAAAAATCATAGTTCTAGAGGGAGTGGGGAGGGAAAAATCATAGTTCTAAGATTAAAAAAAGCAAGGAAATCTGGGAAAATAAATGCTCTATTTAGCATAGTTCATTTTCACAGGACATGTCTGTTGATTCTGGAACAGAAGTCTAAAAGGCTGAACTTCCAACAGATTGGTAGAGCTATGGAGAAAAGACCTCAGAATCCTCAGGCGAGGGGTTTCCTTGTGACAGACCACGTAATTTCACCTGAGATTTTAAAAGTCTGCGTCCTAGGAATACAGGGGACTCAAACATACACTTGCCCTTGCACAACACTGAACTCTGGCCTCAGCACACTTGAGTCAATCCTGGTAACTGCAGACACTAAGAAGCCTGTCCAAAACCAAGCTACAGATTTTTTTGAGGAAAATACATTATCTTAAATTGAAATTAAATCCATAGTGTTTTATGTACAATGACCAGAATTCAAAAACTAATAATCAGGTGTAGGAGGAATTGAGAGACTAAACTGAAAGTTAGCACAATCAATACATAGAAGAAGCAGGTCTTCACAGGCTCGAGGGAGTCGAACTGGAGATGGTAGCGCTCCGCACAACGGTACGCAAGGTGCTCTCGGAAGGGACAGGCAGCACTGAGGGTTTTGGATGAGAATGGGAAACTCTATGAAATAATCAATGGAAATTCTTGAACTTTATTTATTTATTTATTTATTTTTTTAAATTTTTTTGAGACAGGGTCTCACTATGCAGTTCAGGCTGGCCTTGAGCTCACTTTTGTAGCCCAGGCTGGTCTCGAACTCACACCGATCCTCCTGACTCAGCCTCCCGAGTGCTGGGATTACAGGCGTGCGCCACCACACCCGGCTTTATTTATTTTTTTAACTTTTTATTTATTTGTGTTATAGCTGGTTCAGCCTGCCCTGGGTGGGGGGCTGGTGCAGCATGTGGTGCTGGGAATCGAACCGCGGTCCCTACAGTTGCTTAAGCAGGCACTTTAGACGACTGAGCCATCTCACCAGCCCAATTCTTGAACTTTAAACTATAGAAATTGAAATTAAGCAGTATATTAGAACAGTCTGGTACAGTCTCGCTGAAGGATCTTGGTTATGTCTCCTTTCCTTAATCTTGGCCTCGCTCTCCAATGACAGTATTAAGCAGATCACTATTTTCCCTTTGAATTCAAGAAGATAAGACTTGCTTTTCAGCAATGAGCCAACAAGAAGAATATGGAAAAGGTGTGACATAAACAACTTCATTAAATCCGGTATAATGTCATGTAAAGTAATTCCATATCCACTCACAAAATCCAGAGTTCTCATATGGATCATCTCTTCATTGGGGTCTCCCTCCATCCCTCATGGCCTTCCAGATGGACACTGAGATATCGCTTGAATTCCTCTAGTGACAAGGAAGTCACCCCAAACCACTAGAGCAAAAGCACTAAATATTAAGAATAATTTGACTGTCACAGTACATATTCCGGTATGTACTTTCACCTCCCGGCATAGCAGGGACAACAGATATGAGAAGAGACGTGCAAATGTACACAACAGACACTCACATGCGATAAAAAATGTGTCAGAAAACATAGTCATAGACTTGGTGATGTTTCTATGTATCGCACAACATGCCCTGCCAATATTTTAAGATGGCCTCTTTTTAAATTTTTTGGTACTGGAAATCAAACTCAGGACCTTGCACTTGCCAGGCAGGCACTTGTGCTACTGCACCATCTCCCTGCGCCCCTGGCCAGTATTTTGACTGTGACAAGACATGAAGATCTTGTGTTCACTGTTTCCATTGATGGCAAGGCTGGAAAACTATGCCTCTGAGAACACACAGTGAAACTTCCTCTACTGCATCGTGGAAAGATCGTTTTCCATGGTGCCACTACTTACAGCATAAGCTAGTTTTCCCCCTGTTAGATTCAAGATTTTCCTGGACTGGCCACAGTTAGTATGATGGGGCATTCATGGGGGAGTTTGGCATTTTGGAAAAATCTATCTTTTCTCACACTGCGCAGTAAATAAAATCATTCTCAGGACTACCTCAGGAGCACCATCACTTCACAACTTTGTCAGTCCTCATGTTACCTCAAATGGCTTGTAGTGAGTTCCTGATGGATAATTATGGAGAACACAAGCTGTCATAGGATGCACTGGTTATCATATTTAGTTTAGTCAACCACTCTCAGGGAAGAAACTTCACTGCAAATTACAGGTAGGAAGAGTGTGGGCCGGGGAAACAGGGGAGGCAGCGGAAAGTTGGGGCTGCATAGCTTCTGGGGGCTGAGTTTGCCTGGCCCTGGGATCCCAGGAGAGTTCATACCTGCTGCCCACTCACTGCCATTTATTAAGGCTGCTTAGGTTGGCAATGCAGCAAGCTTGAAGCATGCAACTGCCTGGGGTCTCTACGTATGTGCGTGTGTGTGGGGGGAGGCTCTTCCTGGCCAATAAGATGCCAACCCGAGGTCTGGAGACTGGGTTACTCATTTCATAAGTGAAGACACTGCAGCCTGGCAATACTATAAAAGGACTCCACGGTTCTGTCTGGAAAGCCGTGCAATCTCGCGTGGTCACTGCAGCTATCTTCCAACAGTGGACACCACAGCATCTCTACAGGAGCACATGGAAAGCAATCCTCCCCATGAGCTAAGCAGTTCCAAGAACCATTCATAGATGAATTTGGGTCACTCACCAATTATTTGAAGATATGAGAGGGGGCCGGGGAGATAGCTCAGTAGGATAAGTGCTTGCCTGGCAAGTGCAAGGTCCTGAGTTAAACTCCAGTACTGCCAAAAAAATAAATAAATAAATAAATAAATAAAGATATGGGAGATTGGGCATAGAAGGACCCATCTAGGCCTCCTCAGCTTAAAAGTGATAAAGGCAGGATCTGAAGACTGGCAGCTGAATCCCTGGAGCCCAGATGCAAAGGGCCTGAGTCCCCGAGTGTCAAGGCTGCCCCAAGAAGTCCATGTACCCCTTTGGCTTCTGTTGTCTGGGCATTTTAGCCATTCAGGCCACCGCAGCAGCGATTTCCTGCAGGTGCCTGCAGCTCCAGCCTGCATCCAGCGTGCTGTGTGTGCAGGAGAGCAGTGTGCTGGGTACAGCGGTGTCTGTGCAAGACCAAGCTCGACCAAAGAACTAGCTGGGTGATGTTCAGAAAGTTACTGTGGGTCCTGCGGGCTCAGGGTCCTCATCTTTAAAGGCGAGAAGCGACTGAGACTCAGTTCCAGGCTCCTGTACTCAGCTCCTCTGGCATTCCACAGGCTTCTCCGGTCACACAGTTACTCTTCGGTGTGTTAACAGCTAAGGAACGCAGCAGCCAGGAGGAGCTTGCTGTGAGTCCATCCTGCAGGGCAGCATAAAGGGCACGGGGAGGGGCCGCCTCTCAGAGGGCCCTAGCCTGCTCTGTCTCCACTGCCCTGCTGGTCATTCATTTGTTAAAAGTCACCTCAGAAACCAGCGTGTACTCAGCACCATTGTAGAACGGGTTTACTTTGTATTCTTAATTGCTTAGCATTTCGCGTAGGATTACTGGTTGGGCACCTTTCTGACTCTTAGTTTGTGGAACTGCGTTGCAAAGCACTGCTATTGACAACAGCAGGAGGTAGCAGGAAGAATTTAGCTAGGAGAGAACACTTTGGGCAGGTGAGCTGCCCGCAGCCACGGGCTCTGAGGCATCCCTCATGATTCAGGAGTCACTACGAATCTCCACATTGGCGGTGAGAGGAGGAATTGTCTGTCTTTGTGGAAGGTCAGCAAACTGAGTCCAAACAACAGAAAGCCCAAACACACACACACACACACACACACACACAGAAGTTCTGCTGACAATAGGGCAGGAGGCATAGCTATGGGGCAATCATGTCTTTCAATTAGGAGCTCCCACTAGGGTCAGCTCCGTGCATACAGTTTCCTGTGCTGGACTAGACTAAACCTTGAAGTTCTCATCCAAAGACCCATGACTTGTGCTGCATTGCCGAGTTCCCTGCGTTACATCCAAGACTATTTAAATTGTCCTGCCTGTGGGTGGGTGGCAAGGGACACAGGCCTCAGTTAGGTTTCCGGGTACCCTCTATCCAGGTCAGGGTGAGAGCCGAGCCACGGATTGTGGCCAGATTCCCTCCTATCTAGGTGAGAAGCTGAGGCCCAGCGGAAGTAAGTGGCTTTCACATGATGAAGTAATCACCTCACCAAGCTCAGGTCTGCTGATTCTGTGGGAAACCTGGAGCATAGTTCCCAGCTGTGCTCTGGAAATTCTAGTTTCAAGCAAACTCAACCAAACAGAAGCCCTTGAATTGTGCTGCTGTGTTTGCAAAGCCAAGAGAAAGAATATGTATGTGTCATAAATATAAAAGACAGCAAACTATAATATAAACCAGACATTCATGTAATCTCTTCCCTTTTTGAGAAATAGATAAAATATTGAAATCATCGTAGTTAATATTCCTTATCACAAGCTAATCTCTTTCACACCGATTAATACTTTTCAAAGTTTTGAATAGCTTCACTGTATAAGTAACCATCTTAAGGAGTATGATTGAATATGTAACAATGACTGTTATGTAAATAAATTTATATTGTGCATAACCTGACTATCATATGTTTAACTTTATTTTGTGATATCCTTTTATAATGTTACATGAAGCTTTTATTTTCTTATATAGTACCTAATCAATAAGAATATGGCCCAGTTAGTCACGTATTCTAATCTTGATGAATGTTAAGATATTTTTCAATTTTGCTTATTATGAGCAATGTTGATATCAGTCTCATGATTAAATACTTGCCAGAATCTCAGGACTATTGTCATATAGTTCCTTAGTGTAAGAGAAAAACTGCTAGGTTGTAAAATTTGTATATTCTCAGGGGTGTTCAAAAGTAAGTGAAGTAACAGGAAAAATTACAACGAAAAGACCGTATTTTTTCTTTCATTTTTTGCCTTCCTGTCAGAAGTATCAGGAGTCTTTTCAAGCTTTCATTCATATTTGCAAAAGCATTACACTGAATTCAATGTGTTTTTTGGATGATTTAGGTATTATACTAGGAAGCCAACTGAAGCCCAGCAAATGTGCACCCACTTAATACTAAGCATCGAGGGGTGGTGGTCACGTTGCCATGTGAAAATATTTTCATCGCCTCACAATAAACTCAGCAGACTTCGTTGTATCTCTGGCTTTTCCATGCTCTTTGGCCCAAGTCCAGTAATATCTGCCGTGAGATAGCCATATTAGGGACAGTTGCATGATCAGAATTAAATGTGTGGATGGCATCAGTGGATCTTTACACAGAATTCCTTCCGCAGAACTTTTTTTCTCAAATTTGGTAATGTTGAAGTGTGTTATGGAAATTATCCCTTTCTGTGCTCAAATTTTCTTTGTATGAAGGCAATATTTTGTGATTATCCATTGTTGGGTGTTTAAAGTATTGTTTTATTTTTACTATTTGAATAATGTAGGAATAAACATGTATATGAGAAACAAAGAATCACCAACTAGTTTGCTCACCAATTTGGCACTGGGCTGTGTTGGCCAGTGGCTGAGGTGTGTGCTGCCTAGGGTAGGCCAGGGCGGCCAGGAACACATCTTAGAGGATGGGGCAAACTGCATCTTCCGGATTCCTGTCTTCCACACAGGCTGGCCACCAACCACTTTAATAAATGTGTTTATCTTTTACTCAGTTCCAACATATTTAGCTGGAATGCCTGGGAATACTAGTATTCGCTGTTAGACTATTCCAGAAATTCTGTCAATGCTGATAAATAGCTGTTAGCCTAAGCCATTTAGGAACCCTCTGCCCTACTCTGCCTGTCCCGTCTCCCAGTCAGTATGCTTCTTGTTTTAAGATGCTTTTGACCCTTCCTGGCTCAGCATGCAAGGGACCAGCATGTGGAACGTGGAGCCTGGGGTCCAGTGTGAGTGCTCCAGCTGACCCCTGATTGCTTGGCATCTGTGACTTGCAAGCTGTCTCTGGTGTGTGCAGCAGCTTGGCTTGCATGATACTGGTAAGACAGGCACACGAGCTGTCACTTTGAAGATGAAAATGCAGACACTCAGAGATTGTACAGATTTAGCTAAGGTCTCATGGCAAATGGCAGCGGTCATCCCAGCCACGTTGCAAACTCAAGTCACCAGGAAGTGATCCTGTTTGGAGAATGACAGCGTAGAGGCGCTGTGAAGTCAGCAGGGACACACTTCAGGTTTCATCTCTTCCTCTTTACAGGTGTGGAATGAAAGGAGGGAGCAACCACCGCTCTGCTTTCCTTCCATAAAATGAAGGAACACCTCTACAGTGAAGATACCTATGCAACACTACCTGCGCAGGACTGCAGCCAATAAAAACTGCCTTGAGAGGAGGAGAACAAGGTATTACACAGGGCCTGTGAACTTGCCCCAGGCTTGAATCTAAGTAACTCACGTGCCCAAATCACGGATGTCCACTGACAACCCCTCTCCTTCCTTTTCTCTTGCTGAAAACCCCCCTTGCAGACTACCCCTGGGGCTGACCTGTGTGCATCCCACTGTGTGAGAATCAGCCAACAGGAGGCTGCAAACTGCAGCATCTAACACCCTCAGCCACAACTTTCCACAGCACAATAAATCTGAAGATAATCTTTAAATATCGCAAAGCTGAGCTCTTATTCTGCATTGAACTCCATTTTCTTATCCCCATCAGACTTACATTTTGTGTGTTGGCTTTGTATTCTGCTATGCTGCTGAATTTGTGTATTAATTCTAGTAGCTTCTTGGTGGAGTGTTTTGGGTCTTCCAAGTAGATTATCATGCTATCTGCAAATAATGAATAGTTCAACTTCTTTACCTATTCTTATTCCTTTTATTTCTCTCTCTTGTCTAATGGCTGTAGGTAATGATTCCAGCACTACATTGAATAGGAGTGGTGACAGAAAACATCCTTGCCTTATACCAGATCTGAGAGTAAAAGACTTCAGTTTTTCCCTATTTAGATTTATGTTAGCTGTTGGATCGTCACACATGGCTTTTATCAGATTGAGGTAGAGGCCCTCTATTCCAATTTTCTGTAGGACTCTGAACATGAATGAATTTAGGGCCTTGTCAAAAGACTTTTCTGCATCAATTGAGATGATCATGTGGATTTTGGATTTGGCTCTATTGATACAGTGTATTATGTTTATAAGTTTGCATATATTTAACTATTCTTGCATCTCTGGGATGAATCCTACCTGGTCATGGTGTATGATCTTCTTGATGATTTGCTGATCTTCTATTGGTGAGGATTTTATTGAGGATTTTTGCATCTATAGTCATGAGAAAAATTGGCCTATAGTTCTCTTTTTTAGTTGCATCTCTCTCTGGTTTTCATATCAGTGTAGAACTTGGTTCTAGGAATGATTTGGGGAGGATTGCTTCCTTTTCAATTTCACTGAAGAGTTTGAGGAGTATTGGAGTTATATCTTCTGTAAATCACTTGTGGAATTTGGTGGTGAATCCATCAGGTCTTGGACTATTCTTTGTCGGTAGACTTTTTATTACATTTTGTATTTCACTGACTGTTATTGAGGGTTTTTATATCTTCTTGATTCAGTTTTGGTAATTTGTACCTTTCTAGGAATCTGTCCATTTCACCTGTGTCTTCAATTCTGTGAGAGTAAAGATTCTCAAAGTAGCTATTAATGATCCTCTGAATTTCTGCTGGGTCTGTAGTAATTTCACCATTTTCATTCCTTATTGCTTGAATTTGATTCCTTTCTTTCCTTTTCAAAAAAAATTAAATAGCATGATTTAATTTAGTTGCTGCGTAATCCTGAATTCTCTTAAATTTAAAAAAAAAAAGTTATAATTAACCATTAACGTTAATGAATTCAAACCTTCCAGAAAGCACGACTCCAAAAGCAAATGTCCGCCATGGTGACATGAACCAGACATGCTCTGGCCTCTCTGGTGTCTGCCTTGGACACGCGACACAGCAACGGAACAGAGATCTTGGAGTTTCTCAGTTTCATTCTAAGCACAGTGTGTGGCGGTTACTGCGCACGGTCCTCCAGCAGGTACACGATGAGCTCATAGGTGGACAGCACGAGGGCTGTGTTCGGGATCTGCCACACGAGCTGGGCGAAGAGCCCTCTGTAGAAGGCAAGGTAGCCCTCCTCTCGGAACACCAGGCGAGCCGTCTGCAGGAAGTATTTGTACTTGGTGCCGTCCTCCCGGAGCCCAGTCCTTATCACCTCGTGCGGATAAGCAATGCAGGAAGCACATCCCTTAGAAATAGGTGCAGCTGCCACGAGTCCTAAAACACTCGTGGAATTTTTCTCAGTTCCACTTGCAGAAGAAGCCAATGGAGCTTCTTTCAGGTACTTCTTCAAGCTCTCATAAATAGCAAGACAGATGATGGTTTCTGAGATCCCGGCATAGGAGGCGGTCAGCCCTTGGTAGAAGCCACGGACACCCTCGGTCTGGTACACGTAACGCACACACGGAAGTGAGTTCATCTGCTTGGAGCCTCGTACTTTCCGCTCTAGCTGCATCCGGGTCTTGACCATCCATACAGTGTTCATTAAGGAATTTGTGACAAAAGCTGCAGAACCAGCGGAGAAAATATGCACAGTATTGCGGTTAGGCACGAAAATGCTGTTAAATTGCTCTTTGGCTTTGGAGTAACTTGTAAAGTACACAGCCCTTGAGGGTGCAACTCCAACCAAGTTTGGGCCCAAGCCCCTAAAGAGCGACTTTGGTCCCTCCTTCTCCAGGATTGACTTGAGCAGCTGCAGGAGGCCAGGGCTCATGGAGACTGGTCTCACCACCCCGGCCCCACTGATGGTCCCCAGGTGAACCTGTGGGTAACAGACAGTCCGCAGAGCCAGCCTCGAGGACTGCCGCCGCGTCTTGATGACTTCTAGCGGACACGTGAAGATAGCACCGACTGTGCCCCCACACTCACGGGCGAAGAGGTGAGGCAGCGTGTTCTCCTTCTGCTGGCTGCCAGTCGCCATGGCTCCGAGGCCCGCCGGCGCCGCCGTTCCAGGCAAGCGAGAGGCCACCGGGTCCGTTTGTCCCTTGATCATCAGAGGGCCACTGGTTCCTACATGTGCGCGCCGGCGCCGGCACTAAGCTCCCTCCGCAGCGTCGCCACCGGCGCCTAATCGGCCTCTGCCTCTTTCCTCTTTTTGATAAGGGTAGCTAGGGGCTTATCAAGTTTATTTAATCTTTCAAACAATTAGTTTTTTGATTAATTCTTTGTATTGTTTTCTTAATCTCAATTGAATTAATTTCTGCTCTAATCTTTGTAACTTCCTCCCATCTTTGGGCTTTGGGTTTCATTTGCTCTCGCTTTCGTCATTGGTTTAGGTGCTGCATGAGAGTATTTATTTGTTCCCATGCTGTTTCCTTAATGTGTGAGTTCAGAACTATAAATTTCCCTCTAAGGACTACTTTCATTGCATCCCATAAATTCCAGTAGGTTGTGTTTGGATTTTCATTAAATTGTATACATTGTTTAATTTTTTGTTTAATTTCATCTGTAACCAACTGGTTGCTAAGAAAGGTATAGTTTAATTTCCATGTATTTCTGTAGTTCTGTGGCTTCTTTTATCATTTATTTCCAGTTTCTTTGCATTGTGGTCAGATAATACGCGTGGGCTAATTTCTATTTTCTTGCATATACTTAAGCATGACCTATGCACTAGTATGTGGTCTATTTTGGAAAATGTCCCATGTGCAGCTGAAAAAAATGCGTATTCAGAAATGGTTGGGTGGAACACTCTGTGTATGTCCACTAAATCCAGTTGTTCTAAGACTCTGGCTCAGTTCTGAGACTTCTTTGCAAATTTTTTGTCTGCTTGACCTACCTTTTTGGGATAAAGGGGTGTTAAGGTCTCCTGTTAAGACTGTGGTATTAGATAGTAGATTTTTCATATCTACTAAGATTTGTCTTATATAACTTGGTGCTCCCATGTTGGGTGCACACATATTTATGAGTGTTATCTCATTGCCTTGAATTTTTCCCCTAACCAGTATGTAGTGGCCTTCTTTATTTCGTTTGATCAATCTTGGTTTCAAGATTAGAATGTTTGCAAACAGGATTGCTTCTCCTGGTTTTTTTTTTTTTTTTTTTTTAGGTGCTAGGGCACGTAGTATTGTTTTTCATCCTTTAACTTTTAGCCTATGAGTTTCTTTATTAGTCAAAAGTGTTTCTTGTATACAGCATATTGTTGGATTTTGCTTCCTTATCCACTCTGCCAGTCTATTTCTTTTAGTTGGAGAATTGAGTCCCTTTGTGTTGATGGTTTTAATTTAAATATATTGACTTATGATTGACATGTCTTTTGCTTACTACTGTTAACCCCCTTTTCTCCTGTGTTTAATTGGTTGCCCTATTTGGTGGGTTTTTTTTTTTTTTTTTATTCTCATTTGTGGAGTTTGTGTCATTTTAGTCCCTCTCTAAAATATTTTTTAGTAGTCTTTGTAGGGTTGGCTTTGACCTCATGAAATTCTTTAGTTGTTCCTTGTTGTGGAAGTATTTTCCTTCTCCCTCATGCTTGAAAGAGAGTTTTGCAGGGTATAGCAGTCTGAGCTGAAGTTTGTTTTTATGGAGGACTTGAAACACTCTGCTCCATGCTCGCCTTGACTTCATAGTTTATGAAGAGAAATCTGTTATTCTGATGAGTTTTCCTTTAAATGTGATCTATTTCTTTTCTCTAGTGGCTTTTATATATTATTTTTCTGCTGAATTTCTGGCATCTTGACTATTATATGTCTGGGTGTGTTTTTAATTGAGTTGATGTTATCTGGAGTTCTGTATTCTTCAGTTACTCAATGTCAGATTGTTTTCTCATATTTGGGAAGTTTTCTGCTATTACCTCTGTTCATATTCTTTTTATATCATTTGTATTCACTCCTTCTTTCTCATTGATTCCTACTCGTCTCATGTTGTACATTTTTTGCATCATCTTGCAGATGCTGAATTATTTTTTCTGTATACTGGTTGTTTTTAAGAGCTGCTTTCTTACCTTTTCACTAGCTGCGACTGTGTTTTCAAGATCTGAAATTCTATCTTCACTTTCATTCACAAGTTGGCAGCTTGTGATTGAGATTTTATTTCTTGTATACCTCTTTGAAAGTGTTTCATGTGATCTATTGCTTTCCTATATTGCTCATTCAGGGAATCCATCATTTTTCTATTCTCTAACTTTTTATCAATGCCTTCTTTAGTAGCATTTAATTCTTTCAGTATAGTTATGCTTTCTTTCTCTACTTCAGAGATTATTTTTGCTCTGATCTCCTCTCTATCTTTCTGCAGTTGTTACTCTACTTTTGATGCTATTAATTTAGAGATATCTTTTTTTACTTCAGAGGTTATTTCTGATCTGATTTCCTCTGTACTTTTCTGGAGTTTCTGAATTTCCACTTGAAATTCTATTAGTTTATGCATTTCTTTTTTTTACTCCAGATCTCTGATCTGAGTTCCTCTCTATGTTTCTGCAGTTGTCTGACTACCTCAGATGCTACCAATTCAGAGATTTCGGCTGCATGATTCCCATTTTGTTCCATGGTAGTGTCTCCAGTATGTGTTCTGGGTGGGCTTGGGAACTGAGATTGCATCTTGCTCTTTCTCTTTGTCATTTTGTACAGCAGTGAACTCTGCACTTTGGTGAAGTTATACCATTAGTGCCTAACTAATTTTTTAAAATTCCATTTCGAATTGATACGCTTTGTCGAAATTTGGGTCCCGATCCACCAATCCTGATCTCATTCAGATGTGCTTCACTGAGTCTGGCTGCTGTGCTCAGCTTCTTCCTGTTGTAGCTTTTGGAAGAGAGCCCACTGTGCTCCTCTGGCAAGATTCTCAGCTTCTGGATTAGCTGACCCCCAGCCTCTCTGCAGGGAATTTTGCTGCAGGGCTTCATAGTAGATGCCACAGCTGAGTTCTGGGCAAGGAAGAAGCTCCAGTGGCAAGAGAGTGCAGGCCTAGGACTCCTGCCTATGCTCCCACCAGTCACAGGCTGTGGGTGGGAGCAGAGTTCCGGTGGCAGTGCAAGGGTGTATACAGGCCAAGAGGTCCTACCTGAGTGCTGGCCTGGTCAGACAGTGGCAGGGCAGGGTCACACAACTGGAGAGGTCCTACCTGGGCACCAGCCCAGTCGGTCAGTGTGGGCAGCTAGGCCCCCTCAGAGTTACAAAGAAAGTTATAAATTCTATAAATTGTGGAGCCTCATCCACAAAATACAGAAAATATCCAAGAACTTATTCCCATCCTTTGCATAGTCACTCTGCACAATCCCCACACTGGCCACTGTCCTTGGCACAGAAAAAATGCTGCTGGTAAAAGTCTTTTTTAAAAAAATCTTTTATTTAGTTATTTATTTGGTGCAGGGTGCCACTACACAGCTGGGACTCATGGTGATCCTCTTGCCTCAGCCTCTCCAGTGCTGAGATTACAGGCCTGCACTACCATGCCCAGTTTTCGTGGCCAACACAGCGTACCCAGAGTTCTGGACTCGGCAGAGCATGAGGTACCAATGATTGAACCCACCTCCTTGTGCTCACCAGGGAGGTGCTTAGACTGCAGAGCTACTCCCCAGCCCCAGGGCAAAAGGTTTTTAATGCCACTTCAAATTGATATGCTTTGTCAAATAAATGTAATGGGTACACCAGGATTGACAGTTTCATTTCTAGGCATAGATGCAAGGACAATTTTAGCCTGTACTAAGTCATGCTTTTGAAGTTAGCTCTTCATATTCTTGGGGATTCAGTCTTTTTTGTCACTTTAGAACAAGTTAGTTCACTTTTAAGTAGAGCACGAAAAGTTAAAATCTAGCATTTATGAAAGAAAATTGTTAATATTTTTCTTCACAAAATCCCTGTTGTTGCCCTCCTCCAGTGATTCATTGCTACAAAATAATGCCTTTGTGAAGAAAGATGAGGGCTGCACCAAGAACCACTGAGCGGAAACGGAGCCAAGTGCTGTGTGACAGACAGGGGTCCTCAGGCCTGCTTGGCGTCTTGCACCTGACCCACAGCTTCACGAAGGCCTGGGACTTCTAGAAGCTTCACTCTTAACACCTTCCACAGGAACTGTGTAGTGAGCGGGTGAATTGTGAGGATGAAAGATGCCGAGGAGCTAGAAGAGGTCTACACGGTGGAGCTGGGGAGATAGCTCAGTGGACTAAGCGCCTGCCTGGCAAGTGTAAGGACCTGGGTTCTATCTGCGGTGCCACGTGCCATGCTGTCGCCCAAGCCCTCAGGGCCACTAAAAATGGATGTGGTGGGGCACACCTGTAATTCCAGTGCTGGGAAGGCTGAGGCAGGCGAATCACTATGAGTTCCAGTTACATAGGGAGACCCTGTACCAAGTCAATGAATCAATAAACAAACAAACAAAAAAATAAATGATTAAGAAAAGAGTTACACACTGGGACCAGGAACTCACTGTGATTCAAGGGAATATTGGTCTTTTTCCTTCCTCAGGGTGCAAGGATATCCCGAGAAGATGACAAGCAAAGCAGGGGGCCCAACAATCTAGATCATAATGCACATGCGTCCTGCTCCCAGGGGACTCTCAGCTGGTCAGTATAGTGTCCAAATGAGAAAAAGCAGGGACCCATAACTAAGTAAACAAATAATTATGTCACTTCTTCCAACTGCAATCATAACTCTGTACATAATTTTACTTTACATGTAGTACTGAGGTTGAACAATATTGTCTTTTTCTAAAGCCACTTAATATTTTTGTCAAAATGTCAGGATGGGAAAGATAACGGAATATGAATCTATTTAATCTCGTTTTCTGCTTCTTTATCATTTTTTTCCCTAGATGAGATGACCCTGACCCTTAGAAGACATTGGCCAAAAATATTAGGTCAAAAGAATCTAAGAGTGGACTTCTGGTCCCGATTCCATCTGGCTCACGCGCCTGCTGGGTAAGGACCCTCGGCCCTTCTCCCCATTTTTTTTCAGCTCCCCACCTGACTTCCACTCCCGATCCCATGAGGCCCACGCGCCAGCTGGGTAAGGACCCGCCTCCCCCCTTTCCCTTTTTTTTTCAACCACTCTTGCCCAAGCTCCAGTATTGAACCCATCACACATCTTGTCTGGCAACCCATCTAGTCCATGAGCCTACCAGGACTCCTCAATTCCAGAGCTTCACCTCTACCCACAGACCAGACCCACAGGGCTTCACAGCAGCCAGCAGCCTGAGCTCTGACACATAACTGGGCACTTCTAGAGGGGAAACAACTTGGGGGATCCAGACCAAACACCCACAGACGCTAACAGCATAACGTCACTAAAGTGCAGAGATCGCTTCCATACAAAATGATAACAACAAGGAGTAAGACGCAATCTCAGGGCCAGAGCCCACCCGAATCAGATATAGGAGACACTACCATGGAAGAAAATGGGAATCATGCAGATGAAACCTCTGAATCGGTAGTATCTGAGGCAGACAGACAAGTGTAGAAACTTATAGAGCAACTGAGATCAGAGATAACATCTGAAGTAAAAAAAGAAATACATGAAGTGGAAAAACGACTGGAGAAACATATAGAGGAAATCAGAGCAGAAATAATATCTGAAGTTAACAAAGACATGTCTAAATCAATGGCATCCCAAGTAGAGGAACAACTACAGAAAGGTAGAGAGGAGAAAAGAACAGAAATAATTATTGAATTAGAGAGAGAAAAGATAACTATGATGAGAGACTTCAATACTACTAAAGAAGACATCGATAAAAAATTAGAGGAGAATAGAAAAATGATGGACTCCTTGACGGAGCAATATAGGAAAGAAACAGGTCGCATTAAACAGTTTCAAGGAGATATACAAGAAAATAAAATCTCGATCACAAGTTGGCAGAGCCATATGAATGAAAGTGAAGATAGAGTCTCAGATCTTGAAGATGCAGTTGCAGCCAGTGAAAGAGAAAGAAAGGATCTTTTAAAAACAACCAGACGGCAGGAAAAAATAATTAAACATCTGCAAAATGATGCAAAAGTGAACAACGTGAGATTAATAGGAATCAATGAGAAAGAAGGAGTCAATACAAATGATATAACAAGAATATGGGCAGAAGTAATAGCAGAAAACTTCCCAAATATGAAAAAAACAATTGGACATTCACGTAACTGAAGCATACAGAAGTCAAAATAACATCAACCCAACTAAAAACACGCCAAGACATATAATAGTCAAGATACCAGAAATCCGGCTGAGGAATAATATACTAAAAGCTGCTAGAGAAAAGAAACAGGTCACATTTAAAGGAAAACGCATCAGAATAATTGCAGTGTTCTCTTCACAAACCATGAAATCAAGAAGAACATGGAACAGAGTGCTTGAAGTCCTCCATGAAAACAAATTTCAGACCAGACTACTATACCCAGCAAAACTCTCCTTCAAGTATGAGGGAGAAGTGAAATATTTCCATGACAAGGAGCAACTAAAGAATTTCATGACATCAAAGGCAGTGCTACACAATATTCTAACAAATATTTTAGAGAGGGACCAAAACGACCTGAATTCAACAAATGAGAACAGAAAGATCCCACCAAATAGAGTAACCAACTAAACATAGGAGGAAAAACAGGTAAACAGTAGTGAATAAGAGTCATGTCAACCATAAGTCAATACATTTCAATTATAACCATCAATGTAAATGGACTCAATTCTCCAATTAAAAGAAGTAGACTTGCAGAGTGGATAAGGAAATAGAGCCCAACAATATGCTGTATAAAAGAAACACACTTAACCCATAAAGAAACTCATAGGCTTAAAGTTAAAGGTTTGAAAACAATACTACATGCTCCAGAACCTCAAAAAAAAGCAGGGGTAGCAATCCTCTTTGCAGACAGTCTAAACTTCAAAGCAAGATTGATCAAACAAAATAAAGAAGGCCACTACATATTGGTTAGGGGAAAATTCATGATGAAGAGGTAACACTCATAAATATATATGCACCCAACATGGGAGCAGCAAGCTATATACAACAAACCTTAATGGACATGAAAAATCTCATATTCAGTGCCACAATCTTAATAGGAGACCTCAACACTCCCTTATCTGAAAAAGATAGGTCAAGCAGACAAAAAACTAGCAAAGAAGTAGCAGAACTGAATCAGAGCTTGGAACAACTGGACTTAGTGCACATACACAGTGTTCTACCCAACCACTTCAAAATACACGTTCTTTTCAGCTGCACATGGGACATTTTCTAAAATAGATCACATATTACTCCATAGATCATGCTTAAGTATATGCAAACAAACAGAAAATATCCCATGGATATTATCTGACCACAGTGTAATCAAATTGGAAATAAAAGACAAAAGAAACCATAGGAATTCCAAGACTACATGAAATTAAACAGCACTCTTCTCAACAACCAGTTGGTTACAGATGATACTAAACAAGAAATTAAACAGTATCTACAATTTAATGACATTTCAAATACAACCTACCGGAATTTGTGGGATGCAATGAAAGCAGTTCGCAGAGGGAAATTTATAGTTCTGAATTCACACATTAAGAAAATAGAAAGAGAACAAATAAACAATTTTATGCAACACTTAAACAGACTAGAAATGGAAGAACAAATGAAATCCAAAGCCCAAAGGCGGGAGGAAATTATAAAGATTAGAGCAGAAATCGATTCAACTGAGCTAAAGAAAACAACACAAAAAAATTAATGAATCCAAGAGCTGGTTCTTTGAAAGATTAAATAAGATTGATAAGCCCCTAGCTAACCTCATCAAAAAGAGGAAATAAAGGACTCAAATTCAAGCAATCAGGAATGAAAAGGGTAAAATTACTACACACTCAGCAGAGAAAAAGAGGATCATAAACAGCTACTTTGAGAATCTTTACTCTCACAGAATTGAAGTCACAGATGAAATGGACAGATTCCTAGAAAAGTACAAATTACCAAAACTGAATCAAGAAGATATTAGAATGCTCAATAACCCAATAACAGCCAATGAAATACAAAATGTAATAAAAAGCCCACCGACAAAGAAAAGTCCGGTACCTGATGAATCTACCTCTGAGTTCTACAAGAAATTTAAAGAAGACATAAACCCAATACTCCTCAAACTCTTCAGTGAAATAGAAAAAGAAGCAATCCTTCCAAAATCATTCCTAGAGGCAAGTATTACACTGATAACACAACTAGAAAGAGATGTAACTAAAAAAGAAAACTACAGACAAATTTCTCTCATGAACATAGATACAAAAATTGTCAATAAAATCCTACCCACTAGAATACAACAAATCATCAAGAAGATTATACATCACGACTAGGTAGGATTCATTCTAGGGATGCAAGGATGGTTCAATATATGCAAATCTATAAATGCAATACCCTATATCAATAGAGCCAAGACCAAAACTCACATGATTGTCTCAACTGATGCCAAAAAGGCCTTTGACAAAATGCAACACTCATTCATGTTCAAAGTCCTACAGAAAATTGGAATAGAAGGCCTCTACCTCAACGTGATAAAAGCCATCTACAACAGTCCAACAGCTAGCATAATTCTAAATGGGGAACAACTGAAGTCTTTTACTCTCCAATCTGGTACAAGAGAAGGATGCCCGCTATCGCCACTTCTATTCAATATAGTTCTGGAGTCACTAGCTACAGCCATTAGACAAGAAAGAGAAATAAAAGGAATAAGAATAGGTAAAGAAGAAGTAAAACTTTCACTATTTGCAGATGACATGATAATCTACTTAGAAGACCCAAAGAACTCCACCAAAAAGCTACTGGAATTAATACACAAATT
>PVJA010023172.1:11011-33445 GCA_004027025.1 Myocastor coypus | reverse complement strand
CATTTGTATGAATTTCACCTTGCCCATTAACCTTTTCTTAGTGGTCCAAGTCCAATTTAGAAAAGAGCTGAAATAGCAAGACTGGCTTCTTCTTCTTCTAAGAAGAGAAAGGACAGAGCAGGGCAAATTGCTCTTGGCCCATTTCCTTAGGTTAAGTAAAGAGGGCATGTGCTTTGCCAGGCAGCAGTCCTCTAACTCATGGTGATGGCCTGTCCTTTGCCCTTCCTGGGCCTGCTTTAATTAGTCTTCATGGTTTTTAAATAAGGGGCCATTTCACTGCCCTCTCAGTGACATTTTTGCCCAGCAAGAAGACTTTCCAACTGGCCAATTACATATTTCTTAGACTTACTTTGTGGGGATTCATGCGCAGGCCTTTTCAGCTTCACTTTTGGTGTCCTGTCAGTTCCCCTCTTCTTTGCCTTGCGTGAACTTTTCAGCAACACATGGGGATCTGCTCCCTCTGCTGCGTCCTTCCGTGTTACGTGTGCACATCCCTGGCCTGACCCTGGGTGCTGGCCTTTTCTCATTGTGGTACTCAGCACTCACGCCCGCCTCAGCATTCTCAAGATCCCTCAGAGTCTTTATTTTCTGTTTTCAATGCAATGTTTTGTGTTCAGCACAGCAGTGTATTGTTTGGGGGTGAGAAATGGCTGGCTTGTTGATTTCAGTGATTCTTCCATGAAAGTCTTCACTGTGTAACTCCTTTGATCTGAAATTTCAGTAATTTAAGTACCTACTCGGTGCATGTGTGATGCTCTAGACTGCTTCTTAGTTTGGAAATGTTCCTGATCTGACAGGGAGGAGATGGACTGGAATTTGGGGCAGATTGTCTTCTTCTGGGTCTTTCTTTTCCATCTCCGGCCAACTTTCTCTGATGACTGTAAGAGTGGTATAAAGGGAGGTTCTAGCTTGTGCTGGTGGTCATCTGCGATCTTCTCAATCTTCTAGGAAAAAGAATTGAAATATAACATCCAGAGAGGAAGGAAAAACGTTAGGTCAGCCACCAAGTACTTGCCTTACATTGAAGTACTGGTCTCATATGCAGCTTTCCCTGTTATTTGAAAGGAAAAATCTCTATTGTGTGGGCCAAAAGCAAGTTTCCTGTGACTGGAAGAGGCTGTGACTCTCATAGCCTCAGCGAGGTGCTTGATCGGTCTATACTGTCATTCAGGTGATTATTCAACAATGGCTTCTCCTAAGGAGAAGATGTCCTAAAAAGACAGCTGCTCTTGAGCCCAATAGGCTGCCAGCTATTTGTGTATTGCAGAAGTTCACAGTTGTAAATAGGCATTTCAACATTTTACTGATCACTTTTCCTGTGCCAACCAAATATTGTTTAGCTTTCTTCCCGAACATCACCAACTTGGAATGTAAATCTGAGCAATTATCATCATTTGCGCATAATTTACATTTCTGGGCAAATACAAGATGCCGTCTCATCCTTATTGTATTCGTTCAATTTGTGTAATATATCCTTTGAGGACTCATTTGGAAGCATATAAGTATACTGTAGATATAAAATGCATTGAAGAAAATATTGGACTTTAACATTTCACCATAGAGTGTGTATTCCAAATTAATACGAAAGATGTTTAGGCTTTCAAATATATTGCTGCAGAAGTAAAGTTAGTAAAAGAACGTAATTTGGGAGCTCATTTACTAAGAAAAAATTAGTGGTATATTTTATCCTATAATCCTACCAGACTTGTATTGGCTTACTGGAGAAAATATATATCCTCTGTTTCTTAAAATGTCATTGACTTAGGGGTATATATTTAAAAGTAAGAGAGGCTGTGTAATATTGTTTCCCTCCAGCCTTAGACTGAGAAATTCCAGTTAATGGCAGGAAGACAGCCACCAAAGTGAACCCTCTTCAGGGCACATAGAGCCGTGTATACACATGTTTGATCCTCAATTATGTGCTTAACTGCTTTGGACTCTTACTTTGTCCACATCATGATTTGGTTTTGCTTTCTGTTTTCCTTCCTCTTTCTGGTCCTTTCCAGTCATCTCTATCTGGTATAAGAAATTCGCAACTCTCTCGCTTGACATTCTGATGAGGCTGCCTCCACTCCTGCCACCCCCATTCGTCTTCAGGAAGAGAACTGGACCATAACTCATTGTGGAGTCAGCAGTGATTGCCTCTAAATTGGCCATGAGGGACACAGGCAGATTTTGAGAAATAAAAGGCCTCCCTTTGCCATGGCCCAAGAGGAGGGGCTGGGCACACAGTTTGCCTGATAATAAGGGAAGCAACTTTCCAAGAGACCATAGAGCCGGAGTGGCTGTGATTGCAATCCTGGCTTTAGTCTTTGCATATTTTGTTGTTGTGGTTGATCACTTTTTTAATTCTGAAGTATTCCATGCTATTGCATACATTAGACAGGTTTCTTCTACATTTTGGTGATTAATGTTAATGATTTATAATAGTTTCTCATGAAAATACAAGAAATCACATTCTCCAAAGATAAAAGAGGAAAGAATAACTAGCTCTAATCTCTACATTGGCCAAAATTAGAAGTGAAAATTTCATGTATCAATGTTTTCAAAATGCATTCGGATACTTTTCTGTACAAACAAAACAAAATAAAATACAAATGTTTACTTTGGTAGTACAAAGGCAGCTGAATTTGGACCCCATTTTACTGTTCAAACAGTGTTGTCTCAAGATCAAGTTAAATGAACCTATTTTCTAATAGTTTTTGTGTATTTAATAAAAAATTAGAGCTTTTTATTTTTATTTTTATTTTTTTTTTGTACTCTAGACAGTCCATGTCCAGAAGCATAATGTGTCTAAAGCAAAAGTAGTATAGCTTTCCACCCTCACCCTCCATCTCTCCCAAAAAACTCTGAGGTTGAAAATGAGCAGTGTCTTGTGCCCTCTGCCCAGACCAGTGGTTCTCAACCTGTCAGTTACGACCCCGGTGGGAGTCAAATGACCAACACACAGGGGTCGCCTAAAGCCATTCCGAATCATAACTGTAGCAAAATGACAGTATTGAAGTAGCCACCAAAATTATTTTTTGGTTTGGGATCACTGCAACATGAGGAAGTGTATTGCGGGGTCACAGCATTAGAAGGGTTGAGAACCCCTGGCCCAGACTAAGGTGTGGCAAGACTGAGGGCCTCCAGCCCAGGTCCTGCTCTCCTTGGCAGTGTGAATGCCAGACTCTCAGTTTACAGCAATTTTCCTCCTTAGGATTCCTCTCTAATGTTATCTTTGGTCCATGTTTAGGGGAACTTCGTGGCTTGTATGACAGCTATTTTACGACAAATGGAAGATTATCATTATGCCCACTTGATCAAGACGTTTGGAAAAATGAGGACTGATGTTGTGGTGAGTCTCCTTTGATATATTTCATGTACTAGAGTTTGGAGCCAACTCTATAAGCTTGTGAACTTGCCTCTGGATCATCTCAGAAGTCGCTTATTCTAAGCAAAATCTTGTTTCTAATAAGGTAGACCTCTTGATTACAGATTTTGATTACAGATTTAGATTTATCACTGCTCTGAAGAATTATTCAGACTGGGAGTCCAGAGAAATCCCTTGTCTTTTCTGGCACAGTATAATTTCCTGTGCCTTAAAGTCAACTCTACCAGTTTAGAGATACCATCCTTAGATAGATGGCCATTAATTCCAGTCATTTATAGGTTGACTTTCCACAGCAGAAGCCTAAGAGTCTTCATGGCTTTATGCTGTACTCCTTTATTAATTAGTTCTAATGGGTGTTCATCAGCATTTCTCCAAGTAATTCTCAGGTCAGACTCAGTTAAACTGTGGTACAACTTAATGAGGAAAAGTGCAACAGAGGTAAATTTATCACTTAGGCGCCTCCTCCCTAATGACCCTAAATTACATTGCCATACGGCAGATGTCCTCAGTAAGGTTGCAGCCAAACTTGTTGGCATGGTTCCTGATCAATCACAAGTTGACTTGAACTCTTGGATTCCATTTCTAAGGACTCATCAGTATCCACAGAGTAGCGACACATTGCTGTGGACTATTCCAGAATAAGGTTTGTTGCGATAGATAGATAGATAGATAGATAGATAAATCAATCGATAGATAGATCGATAGATAGATAGATAGATCCATACCTCAAAATCATTCTGTTAGGCAAAAGAGAACAAGAATTGTTTTACCTGCTGGGTTTGTTGGTACATGTCTGTAGTTCCAGCACTTGGGGGAGGCTGAGGTAGGTAGACTGCCCTAAGTGCAAGGCTACATAATAAGTTTAATGCCAGTCTCATTCAGCTACATAGCGAGACCTTATCTCAAAAAAAGAAAAAAAAAAAAAAAAAGCTGCTCATGCCTGTGTGTTTTTCCATTCTCTCTGAAGACTGATGACTAGTTACAGTAGAGGCATACTCAAACATGTAACATATGCATTGAAGTATATCATATTATATGATTCGCTTGGTAAATCAGATCTTACATTTATTAGCATTAAATGCTTAATTGAAGCTTTAATATTTCACTATGCTCTGCTTTGGTTAGGGGAGAGAATATGTGAACAACTGTGTAGATAACATTCTAGGCTGAATAATAAAAGTTTTCTGAATAAGAGAAATTACCCATCCTGAAAAGTAAGGACCCAATGAATAATTTGTGCCTTATCAAAACAGTGGCATTGTCAAGGCCTCCACAGGCAAACTGTTAAAAACATCTAATCTAAACCATTAAGTGGTGCAGCTCATAGGAAGCTTCAGCTTATTATAAACAGTGCCTGTATAGCGTGATCTTTAAAAATTACTATAATTCATTGAATTCCAAGTGTTCGCCCTCTCTCCTTGCTCAGAGTGGAGAATCAGATATATTTATTCCATGGTGTGGTCCTAATTTCCCAAGAAATTATTTTCCCTTACACACAGCAGTTCAGAAAATCAATTATTTGCAGACAATTTGATTTCCATTATAAAATGGCATTTGTGGCTTGGATATCTCAAATGCATACTGCAAGGATAGTAAATCTTTTTTGTTGTTAATCTGTCAGAACCTTTGTAAAATGTGGTCCTGTTCATTAACTACAGGTAAAGTATTTGACTACTTTTGTTCTCTGATGACTATCAAAAAACATGATCGTTTCCTGTGAAATAATTGGGAGTTAATTAGCATTCCAAAATCAAAATAGCCTAAGCCATTTCTGGATCCTTGCTTCCTTCTAACAAGCACTATACTTCAGGTTTTCAAATTTGTCACCTCTAAGACGGGCCATGGTGGCACACACCTGTAATCCTAGCACCCGGGAGGCTGAGGCAGGAGTATTGGTGCAAGTTCAAGACCAGCCTGGTCTATAAAAGTGAGCTCAGGGGCTGGGCAGGATGTCTCAGTGGTCTAAAGTGCCTGCTTAGGAAAGCTTAGGCGGCTGCAAGGACTGCGGTTCGATCCCCGGCACCACATGCTTGCTGCACCAGCCCTGCCCTCAGGGCAGGCTGAGCCGGCCACAAAAATAAATAAATAAACAAACAAAAATTCTGCAACACGAAAAAAAAACATTAAAAAAAAAAAAAGTGAGCTCAAGGCCAGCCTGAACTATACAGTGAGACCTATCTCAAAAAGACAAAGAAAAAAAAAGTCACCTCTAGATTTTAGTGAGTTCTTTCCATTAAAAAGTCATGATTATTATTAGCACCAAAGTGGCATGCATAGAGCTGTTGCTTTCACAGTTCTCAAATGATTCGTAGACCCCTAGACAATGAGAGCCCAAGTAGAAAAAGTGATCCAGAAAAGAATAGCAAAAGCATTGTACACTCCAGTTTCCTTCACAGCAGAAGCAGCCATCAACAATCTTCTGATTTTCCTGCATTCGACATACTGACATATCCCCAGGTGCTCCTTCCCTGTATCCAGGACTCGGGATCAGGACAGGGTACAGAGCACCTTCAGTCAGTCCTACCCCCTCTGGGAACCCCTTTTGCCCTGTTGTCCTGGTCTCAGCAGCTGGATGTTGACCCTCCTCTTCATAACTGTTTACCCAGTCTGTTCCAGTTCAAGTTGAACTGGAGCAGTCCAGGTTGGCATATGGCATGCAGGACATAACAAGGGAAGGTGCTCATGGGGAATGTGAGGGCAAGAGCGTGTCCACAGGCGATGTTTCTGCCTACAAAACATTCTGCTATTGAGGCAGGCAAGATGTTAGAAGGCCTCAGTTCCAAGTGAACTGGGTCCCGAGGGTGCTATGATAATGCTGGTCCCTGTGGCGGATGCATTTCCATGGGCGGAAAGAGGAGCCGCTCTCCCCTTATTAGCTTCTTTATTGCCCATGACCATCTCCTTGTCAGGGTAGCTTCCTGCACTGGACTGTTAGTCTAGAGGGCTCACTCGGTGGCAATTTATTTTTGACAGACTCTGTCAGCACAGAGGAGAGCCAGCACAGACAGGCCCACCTCCTGGAGCTCCATGGTCCAGTGCAGACTGTCTCAATTAGCTGAAATCCTTTCAGTCCACCCAAATCATCTTTGTTCTGAAAGGATGACCATGCCAGTAGGCAGGCTGGGGTGACTCAGTGGTTTGGTTCCTTGTAGGTGGAGGGGCAGATGGTGAAGGGAAGTAGTGGTGCTGGGGCTTGTGCTGGAGGCAGGAGGGTCCAGGGGTAGCATGTGGAGAGGCTTTGAGGTACCAGATTGCTCCTAATCTCCTTCTAGACCATGCTCCGAAGGTTTTTTTTTTTTTTTCTTTTTCTTTGCGCCCTTGTTTGTTTACAACCATTTGGTTTTTTTCTTCTATATTTCAAAATTACTTTAATGCATTGTTTAGTTTACTTTTGTGATAATGAGGATGTTGAACCCAGGGCCTTTGCATTGCACTGCACCCCCTGCTGTTTTTGAGGCAGGACCTCCCTAAATAGTTAAATTGTTGAGGCTGGATTTGGACTTGTGATCCTCTGGCCTCAGCTTACCCATGTCCTAGGATTACCGGAATGTGCTACAGCCTAGAACTAGCACTTTTTTTTTCTTTTGAATAAACTTTTTATTTTGAGGTCATTGTAGCCCTACATGCACCTATAGGAGGTTACAGAGTTCTGTGTACCTTTGCCCAGCTTTTCCCACTAGTGAAATCTTACAAAGCAAACACAACCTCAAAACTAGGATTTTGACATTAATACAATCCAGTGACCTTATTAAGATTTCCCAGGTATTACTTGTGTTTTTGTTTTGTTTTCAAAAATACAATAAAGCTGAAAGAACCGTACCAGCCAAGCTGTCATCTGAGTTTGGCAGCTGCAAGCACTTTGGCATAAGAGCACCTTCTGTGTATCTCAGCATGTCTCTTTCTACACAGTAAATCTCCTGTGAAAATGAGATGCTTCTCTAAGGGGCTCAGCTCACATCTCTGAGAATGAGAACTCTGCATTCTTCGGAGCTCCCACGGCTGTGCCAAGGGGCGAACCATCTTCTCATGAACCAGATCAGTTGTCCATGTTCTTTCACCCTGTTCACTAGCAGCTTCCTTAACTCAGAGTTCAGTCCTGATTTCATCTGCTGACTTAGGTGTGCGTCTCTTATCCTTTTCTTTTTCTGAAATGATCCTGTCGTCTTGTTTCCTCGCTTTCTTCATGGCATTGCTTCTTTATATTTTGGGAGATGAGACTAAGTATAAGTTTGGTAGGCTGTCCAACATGCGGGATGATTTTTTTATGTATTTAATATAAGGTCTATGGGATCTCACGACACAGATTGGACTTGTAGTGATTCTCCTGTTTTCAGCCTCCCAAATGCTGGGATTCCAGGCATGCACCACCATGCACATTCTCATTGCCGTCTCAGCATGTTCTGGGGCGGGGCCAGCACAGCAGCTGGGGATGGAACCCCAGGGTCTGCGTCTGCCAAAGCAGGTACTTTAATTTGCTGAGCTATATGGCTGGCCACATTTGGAATTCTTGAAGTATTATCATTTTTCTTTTTTTTAGCTATATTTATTTATGCTATGGCTGGCTCAGCCTGCCCTGGCGGTGGGGCTGGCATAGCATGCAGTGCTGGGCATCGAACTGTGACACCTGCCATTCCCTAAGTGGGGACTTTACACCACTGAGCTATCTTGCCGGCCTCTTTAAGTATTGTCTTGTAATAATCTCTCAACTAGTTTTTCTGTCTACCTTATCTATCTTATGAGCCAGAAGTTCTGCCTAAAATTCAACCTTTGGGGGCAGCAGTGTTTCAGAATTGGTGCCCAGCACTTCCTGGTGTTCCTCCAGGAGGCTAGGAATGGCATGCTGACTAGTAGTGCTGCGAGACCACTGGGTTATTGTGTGGTAACCGGGGCCAGCATGATAGCTTAGTGGACTAAAGTTCCTGCTGAGGCAAGCTTAGGCCAGCTCAGGGACTGCAGTTTGTTCCCCAGTGTCACATGCTATCCCAGTCCCACCCCAGGGCAGGTTGGGCCAGCCCCAGAGTACAGGTGTAGTGATGTATACCTGTAATCCCAACACTGGGGAAGCTGAAGGCAGGAGGATCACTATGCATCCGAGCTACATAGTGAGACCTGAAACAACCAAATGCTTTATTTTTAATGTATTTTTTATTTGTATTTCTTTTTTAATGTATGTTTACTAGCCGGGCGTGGTGGCGCATGTCTGTAATCCAGCAGTTGGGAGGCTGAGGCAGGAGGATCGGTGCGAGTTCAAGACCAGCCTGGGCTACAAAACTGAGCTCAAGGGCAGCCTGAACTGCACAGTGAGACCCTGTTTCAAAAAGATAGATAGATAGATAGATAGATAGATAGATAGATAGATAGATAGATAGATAGATAAATAAATAAATAAATAAAAAATGTATGATTACTACCAGATGACTGCATTGTGGAGATGCATGCCTCTTCTTTGCAATTTTCAAGTAATCTTTTGGTGAAAACTGACACCCACAAGAAGTTGACAGAGGACCTATCCCCCAGCTCTGACAGGTTGAAATTCTTTGGATAGATCTAATCTGAAAACGTTATTCCTTTGGCCTAGCAGAATGCCCTTATTCTGACCACCAGCATGCTTTATCTTTAGTCTAAGAGAACTGCGAAGCCATTATAGATGTGGCTTAATTGTAAGATTGGGAGAACACAGTGACTTTGTTGGGCTTGCAATGGAAGAGATGCATCTGAGTGAAGTAAGGGGCTGAGAGGGCAAGAAGGGCAGAAGGGGTGGGATAGGCGCCCCCTTAGCAGGCCAGGTGCGAGCACGTGACGGTTTCTTTGAGATGATGGGGCTAGAGGTGGAAAGAAGCTGATAGATTTCTGAGAAGCGTTTGCCTCTGGAATGCACTAACGGTTATTGTCAGAGCTGCCCACTCATTATGCCAGAAGCCCTGTGCGTGGTCAAACTGAAGTATTCCACAGGAACGAAACAACTTTTGTGAAATGATGAAACTTCCACAGAACAGCTCTTGCTGTATTGAAGTCCTCAGTACAGCAGCTTGTGCAGCCTCATCAGCCATGCGAGGCGGATCCCGTTGTTTGGACCACCGTGGCTAGTGAATCATGCAGCCTGACGAGGAGCCCTGCAAAGCTCGTCTCCCTCTCCACGCAGCATTTTGTTCAATCAGCAAAGTCCCCACATTTAACAGCTGAGCCATGCTAATGAAGTATGGGACTGTGTCTCCTGGAAAAGAAAGGAGCTGGGGGAAAATGCTGCTCTTCCAGAATAATGAAAACCAGAGCCTGCATTTCAATTATTAGGCTTCAAGGAATGATCAGCAAGACAGGCAGCAAGGCTATGCAAAGAAATGTGGGTAAATTACAGTACTCAGCAGGCAGAATGTGCAACCTGGTCATCAAAACGGAAGCTCTTGTGAAGATGAGGAGGCAAAGCAGGGAAACATGAATTTCAATGATTAAAGTAGGTGAAGGAGCCAGTTGTCTACCAGATGGGCACCCAGGCTGTTCCTCCTTCTCGGGCACAAGGGTTATAGGACTCATGGGCAGAGTGTGGAGGGCACTGTTGTTGGCCTCTTGGGGCAAAATTGAGCATTTGCACCAATTTTCTTTGTCCTGGCCTTCACAAGGTCTCTACAATCCTTTCCTGGCCTGGAGGCCTCTATTGGTAAAATGGTAATTAGGGTCAGTTGCTCCCTGAGTTTTGTTTGTGGTCCTCCTACCAGACTCCTCCCCAGCAGATACAACTTCTCAAAAGCCCCTTTGGCTATTAAGATTGCAGAGAAAACATGTTAACTTTAAACATTACCTAACAGTCCCCAAATTTACCTAGTACTTCTTTACAAAGAAGCACTGATGCAAACTTTGCCCTGGGAATTGCCTTCCTGGCTGCTTAAATTCCACTCACTACCTTGGCCTTCACAGCCATTGCACCTAATTATGATTTAGCGGATTAAATAAATGAGAAGTATCTACTCATTTGGTAACCTGTGATCACGGCCCCATTTTTCTAAGTCACTTCGATTGCCTTTCTCCTCCTGTCCCAGGCCTTGACCATGCGTAGGTCTAGGAGGAACAGCTACTTGCCTTATTCAAGTTAGTGCAGAATGAGCACCCAGTCCTCAGCAACAAGAAGTTCTCCTGCTTCGCTCAGGCACACAGGTATCCCCTAGCAAAGGGTGTCCCTCGCTGATGCCCGGAAGCAGATGAGGCAGCGGGGCATCCATTGAACCTTACTGCCCTTTCAGACCTGAGTAGTACGGAGAAGTCATCTGCAAGGAGTCAGAGCTGCCATGGAGTCCCCTCGGGGGATGGAGCTGCTGCATCGAAGAGTTTGACAAAGAAGCTACGTGGTCACATGCTTGACGTCATGCTGAATACGTGCAGATGGCCAGGATATGCCTTTGGGTTTTTTTCAGTGACATAAGGAAAAGGAATGGATAGTCCTAGCACGTATTCAACATGATGGGGACTATTCATAATGAAAAATGGATTTAGAGTCAATACAGGAAAACACTACCTATTAGGCATTTTTAAATCATATTTCCCTACGATAACCATTGGGGATGTACCTTTTTAAAAATATATTTTTTTTTAACTGTTAGGGAGATACAGCTAGGTACTATTTAAAAATATATCCTTGAAAAAGCCATCTCAACAAGGGGTGCCTAGATGGCAGACAAAGTCAGGTCTAATATACAGCTCTTGTGAGTGCATCTTCATTAAATTTCAGAGTATTTTCATTCTGCAAAAAATAATGGACTCGGGGCACAAGTGCCTGTCTGGCAAGTACAAGGTCATGAGTTTGAACCCTGGTCCTGCAAAAAAAAAAAAAGGACTCTTGTCTCATCACCAGTCTCATCGCCATGTACCATGGTAGGGGACAGCTAGTTTTTACCTTTTTCTTGATGGACTTCTTCAGTGATGTGTTTTTTTATTTCAGGATTTTCTAATGGAAACCTTCATCATGTTTAAGAATCTCATTGGGAAGAACGTCTACCCTTTCGACTGGGTGATAATGAACATGATGCAGAATAAGTAAGTGCAAGGGGCGGTCTTTCCCCTCATTCATCTCTGGGGGAACTCTGGTGACACTCTTACAAAGTACAGTCCCATCCACGGGCCGTGGAGGTTGTGGGGCTTTCCTTATGCTGGTTCAGGGCTGTGGCACTAGGCACGTGGGCTCTGTTCCTGACCCAGTGTAGGGGCTTCCTGAGCCTTAGTCACCAGCAGGGTGATACTGTTCCCCATCCACATGCCATCTTCGTCTAACCGTGTTTTTATTAGCCATGGTGATTCTCTGCTCTGTGCTAGGCTTTTAAAAGACTTTGCATTTTGCATATTTCAGATTTTTTGAAAAATCACAAGCATTTTCTCCATGCTTATGAAATATTCAATTGGTGCGTGCTTTGCTTATCCTCTCCCTGTGAAGGCTGTTGGTTAATATTCTAGAGCTGTGGGTTTTACAGTTTCTCTGAGCTCCAATAATGATCGTAGACTTGGCAATGTCGGGAGGGTTTTTAGGAGAAATTTCTATGTACTGTGGTGGATTTTGTTACTGCATTTTATGAAATAATTACAGATTTTTCCATGTATTTAATAGAAAGAAGGGAGGTTTCCATCGTGTATAAACTTTGTCCAGTTTTCCTCTGTTATGACTACACAACTGTGATACTATATTACCACCAGGGAAAGGCCAAAGACCAGTATGCTGATCCTGGTTTGTGTTCAGTTCTATAACGCTGCGTTTTGAGTCTGTTGCTAGTCCACCTGCTGTGTGGTTTTATCACCATATCAGCCCTCTTTCTTACCTTATCCTTGGACAGCCCTAGTCCCTGGGCATCACTAACTTGTTCTCTTCTTTTTAAAGTGTTTTTCATCTCAAAAATGTTGCCGTAGTGTAGTTTTGCAGTATAGAACCTTCGGGATTGACTTTCTCTACCCAGTTTAATTTCCTGTGGTCTGGTTGAGATCGTCGCATATATCCATAGTTCATTTCTGACTAGTATTTCCTGGTGTGGGTGAGCCATGGTTTCCTTAAACATTGCCCTCTTGAGGGATGTTTAGAGCTATTTTGAACGACAATGTTACAAATATCCAGGCTTAGACCTTTTAGTAAGCGTGATTCTTTACTTCTGTGCCCTATATGCTTAAGGCTGCAGATGTTAGTTAGTATGGAGATTATACATCAAATTTCGTGAGAAATGGTCAAACTATGGCTATGCAGTTCCACGTTCTGACCACCGATACAGTCGGTACAGTTGATCCCTTGGACCTTTGTAGGTTTTTTGTTTTGTCTTTGTTTTAGTCATCTAGCTCGGTCTGTAGTGCTTCTCTTGGTATTGCTACATTTCTCTTTTTTCCTAATAGCTTTGTCTCTTTTTAATATATGACATTTATCTTGGTGTCTCCTGGCCTTGAGATCCACAAGAGACAGGACTTTTTTTTTTTTTTTTTTGGTTTGTTTATGTATTTGGTACAGCTTTACAGGGTCTCATTATGTAGGTTGGACTTACAGTGATTCTCCCGTTTTTAGCCTCCCCAGTACTGGCATTACAGGTGCATACCACTACATCCAGTCTCAATTGCCATTTTAGTGTGTTGAGTGTGCCCCAGGGCAGGGCTACATGGCATGCCAGGGATAGGACCCCAGCTGCTCCGCTCTGCCTGAGCAGGCACTTTAGTCCACTGAGCTATCTGTCGGGTTGGGCCAAGCCACGGAATTCTTTACAAGCCTCCATTAGAGCAAAGCAGGACGCAGCATTGTCTCTGCTGCAGTTGTTGCTGTGAGTGGACTCAGCTGTCAGGTGAAGATGGTACTTTAGACCACAAAGTCGAGGAGTGCTGGGCACTGCTGGAGATTCAGCCCTGCCCTAAGGAGCAGAGCCTGGTCCTGGTCCTCGTCTCTACTTGTCACCTTTCTACCTGCTGCATGACTTCAGACTACATAAGTGGCTGTTCCCTAGTCTTTGAATTCTCATCCACAAAATGAGGAACGTAAGCTGCCGGTATCTGCTGCTGCTTCCTCTGTTCAGATTTACTTTCATGATGGGCAATGAAGAGTGACTCTGACATGCTGCAGAAGCATTGTTAATGGACTTCTCTTTAAGACAGTGAAGGCAAGCAAGTCTGCAAATAGCCCACTGTGTGGGAACCAGGAATCTCCTTGTGTCAGGGGTTAGGACCAAGGAACCACTTCAAGAGCCTACAAAGAAGCTCAGAGTACAGCAGGGGGAATCAGAGACAGGGCTACTTTCCCTCAGACTTCATTTCTGGGTCTCCCATCAGGAGTGCTTATCTTGTGGTACTCAGGTTGCTGGGTCCTCACCTCTGGGGGTCACTGCACCCTAAAGCTGTATGTGACTGGCTCTCTGAATTGTATTTCATGATCCCATACTTCCAAGGCTCCCACCAAAGTGAATTCATCCTTTTGGAGACAAATGCTCTGTTTATGATTTATATGCTATTTTTATGATGACTCAAAGCCTGTTCACGGATTTTACATCCTGGTTGTATCTCTCCCTCTTCCTGCGGCTCCGTCTAGCCTGAGCATTTTTGGGGCTGGCCCATTACTCCACGTGATCAGTACTTGGGGCTCTGTAGCTGAAACCTGGTAGTGTTTTGGCTGGGATTCCTGGCCCAGGTATAATGTGCAGCTTGTTCTGGGATGCCCTGTTATTTCTGGGGCAAGGATGTGCTGTGCTTCATACTCTTTGGCATTGTGAATTGGCTACAAACAGAATCAGCTTCTCCCTGCCCACTGGGGACTTCCTCCAGCATGGCCACATGAAAAACTTCAAGTGCTGTGACTACAGATTGATGTGGGAATTTGTAAACCCAAGCACCTACCTCATAAACCCAGAAATGAAGGCGTTTTGTTCTAGGTACAGGAGACCTCTGCAGATAAGTCACAGGTTGCTCAGTGTCCTCTTGTACTTGGTACGACTAAGACTTCAAAGGGTAAATCTTGTGTGTGGTGTGATATAGTCCGCAGCAGCGATGTCTTAGTCACTGTGCACAGAGGCTGCAGCCCTCAAAGACATCTTGGCAGAGAAGCCATTTGAATGTCAAGTGCCCGCACCTTAGGATGGGATTTGCCTAAAATGTGCACTGAGCTCTCTCTAATCACAAAGTTAAAGCCAAGTGGTCCGGCAGCATTTGACACTTCATGGGTAAGTTGTGTGTGTGCTTGTGCAGGCGTGTACACGTTTGTGTGTTCCTCAGCCTGAGTGCATTGGTTCTAAGTGAAAGCACTTTTGTTTGTAGTAGATGCTGATTGTTATGGTTTCTGTCTAGTTGTGCCCCCAAAGCCTCATGCAGTCATGGGGAGGGGACTTCTATAGATTGAGACTTGACTCATGAGTCACTGAGATTCTGTGTTTTAGAGATTATCAGTCTGAGTACTGCTGGGAATTACAGGTGTGGCCTGAGGTGGATAGGCTAAGGCAGAGAGCCTGATGTAATTTAAAGAGAGACAGAGAGACAGACTAGCGCTGTTGCTCTTTGCTCCCCTGGTTGTTCTGTTGCCTCTGTCACCATTTTGATGCTGTTCCACTGCCATGAACTGGATGCTTTCTGCCCTGTTCCACTCAGCCTCAGACCAGCCAAATATGGACTGAAACCTCCACAAACAGTGAGCTAAATAAACCTTTCCTTCCTTCATTTTGAGTGTCAGGCATTTCTCCCAGCAACGAGTAAAAAGTAACTAAGACCCTGATCATTAGAAATGCAAGCAAACCCACCGCCCTCACAGTTGGCCCATTCCACAAGAGCAGGTCCCACATAACTGGAACTGTAAAAGAGTAATCAGAAAGGTGTTTTAGACCTAGATTAAAGGACCAGGGTACTGATAGTTGTAATTTTTATTCCCATATCCTTTGGCCCACAAATTTTGCCCTTTGGTGGGATAAGCCTTTTGGAGATAGCTGGTTTGTTGACTCTTAGGTACTCTTTAACAGCTTTGCATAAATGCCAACTTTACATAGGTGAATATATTTCACTTTTCAGGTGATTCATTCACTGTGGTGTGATACATGCTTGGTCTGGGACTCTGAGTAGGGCACATGTGACATGTGCTTGTATGCCAGACCTGCCATGGAGTTCTGTGTACATACTAATAGTGTCCTTGATACCTGCCATGTCCCTCTTGTCATTTGTGTGCCAACGTTTACATAGGAGGCTTCTGAGGTTTAAAGCTTTATCATTTGCCAAGATACACAGCTGAGGTGGTAGGGCTGGTGTTTAAACCCAAGACCAACTACCCCAGCACCGAGTCCTAAGTCCACCCTGCTCTTGTAGCTCTCTATCTTACGTATGCGGCCTTTCTGTCCAAGAAAGTGATAGAGGCTTTTTACTCTAGTGTCTTTAACTTTTTCACTGTATTGGTCAGGGTTTTGCTTAGAGGAACAGAACAGATATAATATAAGGAATGGATATTAACACAAAATATACAATATAAGGAATTATAAGATTGGCTTACAATAGTCAGCCACAGAGTCAGATGTGGAAGTGTACAGAGGGTGTTTGCACCCTCCGGACTAAAGAATTCAGTCCTGAGGTCTGAGCTTCACTGCAGCACTCCGTGTAAGTCTCTATCCCTTGGCTGATGGGTCTGTGACAGAAGACTGAAGTGTCTGTAACGGATGCTGAGGAGTCTGCGACTGATGGCGAAAGATCCAAGCTGGAGGCCGAAGAGTCTGCACTGCAAGCCAGACGATGAAGTCCAGGCTGAATGCGGAGACTGAAGCTTCTCCTGCGAAGTGAAGTCTTGACTCCTTCCTCAGCCCTTTAAAAAGTCTCTTTGAGCTCAGTCATTCTGACTTGGGCCCCTTGTGTCCTAGGGTGGAACCAATCATACCCCAGGATGGGCCCTTGCTCCCGCTCTAGGGAGGAGCCAATCATATCCTAGGCAGGCCCTTATCATGCTCCTGGGAGGAACCAATTGTACCCGGGGGCGGGGGGGGGGGGGCTCCCACCCACAGGGAACTGGGCTGCTGAGTCATACAGCCAAGTTGACACAATGTGTCAACCACTACATCCACAAAGTTTGTGTCTTCCCTGAGTGCATTTTGAACAAGAAAGCACAAGAAGGCTGCTTTTGTTTTCTTCCAGAAGTGTGTGCTATTAGAGGTGATAGTCTCTATTATTATACATTGTCTTTGTCCTGTTGTGCTTGTCTGGAAAAAGAAAGAAAATATTACTAATACTGTGAAAAAGTCATTTTCCTACAGATATGGATACCTGACAATAGTGCGTCTATGCCATTTATCATTTTTCTTTTTCTGCCTGTGATTGAATAGGTTAGCAATGTATGACGCCAGCCATGCCTATTTTCCCCTGGTGACATGGATTAGAGACTTCCTTATCTTGGTGGGAAAATCCATAATTTCTAGTATCTTTTGGAGTCTATATTTAAGTTTTAATGGCAGAGCTGGACATACAGTTTTACCACCCATGGCTTAGAAATTGAAAAAGCACCCTATATGGTCTCTTAAATATCTGTGTGCTTGTGCAGCTTTGTCTCTGCCAACATGCTGTTTCTCACTGCATGGGGCTTGTAAAATGTAATTAAAGAGAACATCCATGAGGTTGGGCGCAACGACTTATGAATCAAGAATCCAAGGGATTGAAATGAATGAATGCCCTAAAGGGCAGTGTTGCTTAGTTGCTGTGTTGAAGATAATGACTGATCAGCAATGGCCTGACATTATAGCTCTACTCTATTGGCAGATGGCAAGATGACATTTAAGATAAGCACAGTTCAGAAATGGTAGAAGTGTGTTCGTGTGTTAGCAGCAGAAGTGCCTTATCATCTTCCTGGATATGTGTGGATGTGAAGTCTCTACCAAAGAGCTGAGACCATCCTGGAAGCACAGGACCTTTCCCATCAACTGCTGAGAGCTGGCACCTGTCCTGGGTCTCCTGTTAGTTTCCTTTTCTAGATTTATGCTTTTTGAGCTTATAGCACACTTCTGCCATTATGCTCTGGCTGTCATGGCATTCTCAGCTGGAGAATGTGGCTATTTTGTTGGAAGTCTCTCTCTCTGTCTCTGTCTCTCTCTCTCTCTCTCTCTTTTATATATTTAGTACAGGGTCTACATTATCTCACTACACAGATTGGACTCATTGTGAGTCTCCTGTTTTCAGCTTCCCAAGTACAGGGATTACAGGTGTGGGCCACCAGCCCAGTCTCAATCACACGCTCATGGGCCGATGAGATAGCTTAGCAGTCTGAAGCTCCTGCTTAGGAAGCTTAGACAACCTCAGGACTACTGTTTGATCCCTGGCATACTCATATTGCCCCCCCGGGGGGGGGCTGGCACAGTTCACTGGGGGTTGAACCCCCTCCCTTCCTCTATCCTGCTCCTGGGTCTGCCTAAGCAGGTGTCTTAATCTGCTGAGCTATCTGGCTGGCCCAAGTCTATATCTCTTCTGCTCTTAGGGTTTAATTTGCCTTAGCTGGATATGGTTTCTACACCAATAATCTTCTAGAATTTTCAGCCATAGGTATGACCTGCTACAAAATCAGTTTGTCAGATTGATATATATTTTTTTCTGTTCCCAGAAAGCATTTCTTATTAACTGCTTTAATTTCACTTGAGAAGGGCATTTTTGGTAGTTGTCTTGGGTGAGAGGAAAGACAACATTAAATGTAATTTTCCCCATTTTTAGAATTAGACTTAAGTGTTCATTCTAACTGCATAGCAAGTAACAAAGTTTTGGGTATGTTTGTCAGCTATTTCAACTTGCAGTGGGGTTTTGAAAAACTCAACTATTGCAACTCAGCTTCTCTGTCTTGTCTGTTGACCTCCCTACGCACAATGCCTTCCTCTTTCAGGATGAAAGTAAGTGAAAACCACATTTTCGCTTCCTCAGAGCTGTCATGTTTTACAACTATGATTTTAATTCATTATCAAGTGTCTTTCTCTATCAGTGATGGCCATGTAGAAACTGTCCCAGCCTGTCCCCAGTGATGTTTGTGGACGGTGCACAATGTTACATCCTGCCACTTGACCATGCCTTAACTAGAGCCGTGCTCTTTGCTACGTGGCCTTCTCTTCTGTGTCATCCTCCCCCTTCTCTTCCTTTCTGCTCTTTCTCCTCCTCCCCTTCTCACTACAGATTCACACATCTTTTGATGAGGAATTATTTCCCTCCATCTATTAAAGTGCTGACAAATATTTTCAGAACCTCAACATGCATGATCTATGTGCACAATCACATCATTTCAATTGGTGATGTAAGTTTTCCATCCCTCCTTTTGTAACTTGGTGATTTCTCTCCTTTGAAGTAGAATTCATTTCACCCCTCACAAATAATATCCATCAGATATATCAGAGTCCAGGATTTCGAGCTCACTGACCTTTCTGCCAAAGTTAATTTGGCACGTAGTCTGCAGAGGAAAGAGCCATAAGCCTTAGAAAGGAATTCTACCTTAAGAGATGCCAGGTTTCCTAGGAATAAATCATGCTGTTGCTCAAAAAGCGAATTTGCAGGGTTGAATATTTGCAGATATATCACCATTTGGTTTCACAACAACAGTGAAAGGTTTTTAGTCTGTGGCAGTACTGTGCCAAGGGCTTAGGATAGAGAGAGAAGCATGGTGCCAGTATGTTGGGGAACTGCCTCAAGGGTCATAGTTCTAGTAATGGCATGATGAAGGCTTGGAATGAAGGTCAGTATGTTTTCTCTCTTCATCATCCTTCCTTCAGAGAAGCACCTTGACTCTCCATGAGAGGCAGAAAGTTAAAAACTCTTTGTGAAATGTGCAAGTCTGGCTACGTTGCAGTTAGAGTTCTATAGATTCCCAGGTTATGACTTCTAAACTTTTTCTCCTTTTCTGTGAAGCCTACAGCTTAAGCCCAGCCTTTTAGTTGATGTTGCTTAATTTATGTTTAAAATTTCTTGGTTTACTGTTCGAAGTTTTGCACAAGCGAGTTTGATGCTTTTAAGCTCACCTAAGAAGTATTTTTTCCTTTGAAACAGTGTACAGCAGTTGTTGACATAAACACTGTCACGACATAATCAGCTAGAGACCAAAAGGAAAAAATACCCATATTGTTTTTCAGTGAAATTTAAAGGCAGGATAATGAAAACATTCTGGGATGACTGTTTCCCCAGAGCTGAGTATGCTTGCATTTTACCTTAGCTCATGCCCTGCCTGAGATGTTCTGTAGTGCAGAGACCCAGTTTGCAGGTTTTGAGACTATGAGGTCTGCTTCCTGGGTAGAGTGACATGAGTGGCCCTTGTGTACCTATCTGGCATATCTCCCAGAGAAGCTCAAGCGATATTCCTCTGAGGTTGTGTTGTCCGTCTCATTGCACAAGGACTTCAAGGCAGATAGTGGTATCTCTCTAATGTAAGACTCTGGATCTCCCAGCACTGAAAGGATCTCACATGCACCATGCTTTTATTTCCAAAGGGTACATTTGGAGAGTAAGTCCATAGGCTGTTCTTTTCCTGCAGCCCTCAGGCCCAAATGTGATTGCAGAAGGTCTAGCACAGGCAACCCCTCCAATACTAGCACCTCTCATCACCACAAACTACCTCCAGTATTTTATTTATCTTTATAATGTTTTCATAAATCATTTTTAATAGTTCCCTTAGCAGTTATTCTATGCCATGTGTACTTTTACTCTTCACTTTGTAATTAAAGCTGGTAATTTTCTGATTTTACCTACTTGCTTATAACCAGTTTTTTGCACAAAGCGTAGATATTTTGTACAGTGCAGTTGATTCAAATTGCCTCTTTATTTAATTCCGAGATGAAAAATCAAACTGCTCTCAAAAGGAATGGCAGTGATGAAGAGCTCTCAGGCAGGACTCTTATTTAGGGATGCCTGCTCTAGAGGAAAGTTTTAAAAGGGCACAGTCTGCTTAAGAATTCTCAGCCTGTGTGCATCGCCTTGTGGGTGCCTGGCTGCCGTGGCTCTTGCTGTCCTCAGGCACTTCATGCTGGAGGACACACTTCACTTTATGAGGAGCCAAGCCAAGTGTCCTCTGTGTTATGCATGACACATCTCCCAGTGCCAAACAGCATGGGAGAAAAACATTTCATTAAGGTCATGCTGCAGGCCTTTCCATCGTAAATCCCCACCCCACCTCCTTACACTTCTGAGGCTTAGATGAAAACTTGGCAGCCTGAGACCCCCTGGCACACAGGCTTTTGTTCTACATGAAGACTAGGAGGAAGAGGAGCAGCAGTGCTCTAGGTCTCCTTTTGACAGCTATCAACCAGGAACAATTTTGCTCCCTAGAGGACAATTGGCCAAGTCCAGGCTCATTGTTCTTTATAAATCTTGGGGTAAGAATGCTGCTGTTGTGTCCAGATGGGATGCAGGGATGTTGGCAAGCATATTTCAGCACAAAGCATCATTACAAATTATGATTTAGTCCAGAATGTTGCTAACATCTTTATTTTATGAATGGAAACAGAGTCTCAAAGGTGCTAAGTAACTAATAGAAATGTTATTCATTGTATCAATGCTCTTGTATTTTCCCACTCTCCTCTTCCACACAATCTTCGAAAAACAGTGCCCTTTAGAATTAATGATAGCAGCTGTGCCCCAAAGATGGCAGCAGTGACCTTTACTTGTTAGGATAGTGTCTGATCTTTGGAGAAAATTTCATCGAGCTCTCCTGCCAGGGTTTTCCTGGTTTGCAGCAGACTCTTGTGGGCCTGGATCAAGATCGAGTGATAGACCTGGTTGGGAGCAAGATGAGCATTGGCTTCCCTGGAACTTGACTTTGGATGTCGGGGGGTGTGCTCCTTTGCCCATCAGAGAGCATGTGTGCAGAAATATTGGCATGTGTTTCTTCCGAGTGCTTAGTTTCTGGTCTGCCTGTCCCCTTTTGCAGTCTGTGGTGCAGAGAAGCCACATCCATCTCCCTCTCCTGCTGGAAGCCACGCTGAGCCAGAGGTCCCAAGCTGGAGCTAGCTAGCAATTGTGTCTGGCCAAAGCTCATCTTCTTTGCTACTAGTTGGCTATAGCTTCTTCACTTTAAGTTGCAGACAGAAGTGTGAGCTTGCTGAGGCATTACGGGAAATAAACAAGGTAACACACTCCAAGCTTTTTGTGTAGAGCCTGACTTTCAGCGACTTTCCAAAAGCACAGTGGCTGAGGCCATTTCCATTTCTATGAAGATAATATTGTATCATGGTTTCTCCATATCTGAGAACTCTGGCCATAGGTAATAGCTAGAAGCACAAGCAGGCATTCACTGACATATTCACGTGAGTTCTTGTACCTTCACCCTCCATAGAGCGGTCCATCTTCTACAGAACTTCCAGAGAAAGGTCTGCTGGAGTCCAGAGTGCTGTGCATGCATACCTGCGCATGCGTACCTGCGCATGGTATTCCTGATGCTGAAGCACTCTCTGTTCTCAGTGTTGCTTAAATCCACAAATGGCTTTTTAAAATTTTAACCAGTTTGGTAGTATGTGGAAGGACTGTATCAAACTCACTTTTCCTTGATAACTGACTGGCTCGAGCACCTATTTCATTTACTCCTGATAATGATTGTTATTTTTCTCTTTAGCTCAGGCCTCTTGTTCATTTTTCTCCCTATGTTCTAGGTAGATATTTGGACCAAGTATGTGGGTGGCAGGCCTATTCCACGCACAGTAATGAGTATTCTTCTCTTTTAGCAGGGCTTTTGTTGGTTAATGTTTAAAATTCCTTTTGAAGACTTGCAAAAACAGACCAAATATACTCACCTAGTAGTGACTGCTAGGTAGTAAGTTTTAATATGGTTTCAAGGAAGAATCTCCATGAAATCCATATTTTTGAAATGATTTTATAAATGTATGGCTTTATAACACTGTCAGTACACTGCTTATGTTGAGTAATGTCTCCTTTAATAAAACTGTGGTATAGGGGCCCGGTGGGATGGCTCAGTGGTCTAAAGCGCCTGCATGGGAAGGCTTGGGAGGCTACAAGGACCGCGGTTCGATCCCCGGCACCACATGCTGCGCCAGCCCTACCCTCGGGGCGGGCTGAGCCAGCCATAAAAATGAGTGAATAAACAAATAAAGGTTCTGAAACAAGAAAATAAATAAATAAATAAAATTTAA
>PVJA010023172.1:0-10911 GCA_004027025.1 Myocastor coypus | reverse complement strand
CAAAAAAGTTTAATTTTAAATTTAAATTCACGTATGCTATACATGTTAGATATGCTGTATAGTGGAATTGTAATAATTTTAATGTAGTTTCTTCATATACAGTGTTAATAAATCTGTTACATCTTCCGTTTTTACTTGCGTAAGAACTTTCTATGTGGTTATGCGTTATATGGGATTCCTCACGTTTGTCATGTGAGTCTGGTATGCTACTTGTGGGAAGTTCTCCTAATCACCTTAGAGCCTGCACCAGGCATAGGAACCTTGCCTGGAACATGGTGGATGCTCAGTGTTGAAAACAGAGGGTCAGTAACTACCTGTGTGAAACAGTGAATGCCAATAGGAAATGTTCTTTATCACCAAATAAATTGAGAAAATGCTTGAAGTACTTAGCTAACAGTTGTTCTTTAGGAAGAAAATGCTGTTACCTTCTTGTGTTTTGGACGCACAAAAAATTAATTCCAGATGTCATTACCCAGGGAGCAAAAAATACGTCCTGTGTTCCTGATGAACTGGTTAGTAGCTGCTACACTGCCTTAGTTGGAAGTTGTTCTAAGTTTGCCACCAGAGCCTATGAAAGAGATCTGTGTTTTAATGCTCAGGCCAGCGTGGTAGCTGCAAGTCTGCAAGCTGCAGGGAGCTGCTGTTTGCTGGAGCTTGCTGTTTGGTGGTTAACCTTTCCAATAAGACTTCAGAAAAGGGTTTTTACTTAATATTGTACCTGTCAAATTCCCAGAGCTACAAGTAAATTGAAGATACAAATTATGTTGTAAAGTGAAATATTTTGTGTTATTCTACAGTGTGGTTGATTTAGGAAGAAAATGAACTCTGACAGCTTGATCTTTTCAGTTCAGTGGATTCTAATGGTCCAAACAAAAGCCCTACACCACATGACTCTTCTTCCCTTGTCGCTATCAGACACAGCACTGTGAGTTGTTCGTCATACCGTGAACCCAGGGTCCACTGGTCCTGTGTTGTGGACACAGGCTCTCAGGACAAGTTGGACAGTGTTAGCTGTTGATATTTGTGTGTGTAAGCCTTAGCACGTCCTCAAGGGAGGGGGCGCTTTCCCTGACTGGCTGTGTGAGTAGCTGCTTAGCACATGCCATTTTTCTCAACACAAATGTATTCTTCATAGGCAGAAAACCTTTTTTTCCGCCTTTGCTGATTGACTCGGGGACATCGCTTTGTTTGGAGTACGGAAGCTTGGTTGGAGATTAAATGCACCCCTTTCCTCTTTTCCCTGGTTGCTCTGTACAAGCATTCCCTTTGCTCCTAATTCTTTGTGTTCTGGGGAAGACACTTGATGAAGTTTCCTGTAAGAGTTAGAGGAGCTTAAATTACCAGCCTGGATTCCCTCACAATCCAGGAATGGTGGGGAGTGGGTTTCAAAAGGTGGGCAGAGCAGTGTTTTGTACAGCTGGGCTGCTTTGCTGGTGGCTGAGTCCTTACAAGCCCCACTTGGAGTCGGCTTTCCAGAAGGGCTGTTGGACCTTCATACCTTTGTTCAGGATTCTTCCTCTGCCTAGTCAGAGTGGGTCCCACTGCTGTACAGATTGGGATGGGCTGTAGCTTCCACGGCTCTCTCTGAAGCGCCCTCCCCACTCCCACTGGCCTCGGCCAAGCCAGAGCTGGTTGCTCTCTGCTCTCCTCTCTCCATGCCTTGGACTTCAGGGTCCCAAACTTGATTTGCCTCTTCAAACTGAATGTTATTGCTTGACTAAAGTAAATGACCATTGCATTCCCATCTGATGCAGCAGCCTATTGTGTGGAAGACATTTTTAATTTGATATCAACTTGTGGATCATTTGGAAATGAAATATAATAAGCAAACTGAGTAGTGAACCCTTTTTATGGTTTGATATTAAACCTGAGAATTAAGCTGGATTCAAAGGGAATAGCATGTTTCTCTTTTATGAAATGCACTTGAAGGTGAATATGATTTGTGCGTAGTTCTTTGGGCCTGGGTTTCTGAGCAGTGTTCGAAGCAGAGTGTTCTCTCGTGGACAGCAGTAGTTTCTCAGGCTGATAAAAATGGGGAAGAAAGAAAACATTCTGATGGCCGTTGATGTTCTGCCTCTGGGATGGGTTTGGGTGCTTTTTCAGCTTCTTTGAGAAGCCATGTCTGTACAGATGCATGTGTTGTGTGGGGACACCTGGGTGAAGAAGAGGGCGGAGGGACGTCCCACCAGGCACAGCGGAAGCCTGCTTTTGAAATAGCAGGGTTGATTTTGAGATGGAAAGTTGCTGGAAGCTTTAAATGTGACTCATGACATTACTGCGCTGATCCTCCTGCAGACCGTTAGGGCTTCGGGGTGAAGCCTGGAGCATGGCATCCTTGTGCCTGCCAGAGGACTCATTAGAAGCCTTTGTAGCGACATAGATGAGAGATGGCTTCCCGTTAGGCTGAACTGGTCTTTGGGGAGAGGGGAAGATAGATTCGGGACCTGTCTTTCTGTCAGGACCAAATGGGCGTGTTACAAGCTGGATGCAAGAAACTAAGAGAAGTGAATAACTAAGGAAAACTCTTCTATTTGTGGGCTGCCCCAGATGTGATGAGAAGAACTTTGAATGGCGTCCCCACGCAGCTGTGCAGGGCGAGAGCAATCATAAGCTCTGTGGTGACCTTGGCCAACCTTTTTTGCCTCATTATCACCCTCCTAAGGAGAAGGATTGAATTAAAGTTAAATTTAATTAAAAAGAGAAATTAAATATGAAGAAATAAGATTTTGTGGAGTAGTGTACTTTGGAAGGCCACAAGCAGTATGCTATCTAAAGTGTGCTGCCCCCGCCCCAAGAGCCAATCTTCACCCCCTTCCGGGAGCCGCTACCCCATTGAGAAAGCATGGCTTTGTTAATTGCCAGGGCCCAAGAGACAGCCAGGAAGAGAGGCCTCCTTGCAACTGGAAATTGAAGGCTGAGTTCAGAGGAAAGGGAAGGTTGGAAGATACAATTTGGGGTGTCATTAGCATTTAGATGAGGGTGCAGAGGCCACCTGGGGAGGGACTATAGGTAAAGAAGCAGAGGCAGGTGGCAGAGGCCCCAGGGGCTCCACAGTTGAAGATAAGACAGCAGAGGAGACAAAGCAGCAGCCAATAATGGGAATAAAATGAGGAATTTCCTATGAGGGGGCTGAAAATTCACAGAAAATGGAAAGAAGGTGTGGCTGCCTAAGGGTCACTCCCATGTGGACCGGTGTGGTCCCCTGCAGAAGCCACTGCCCTGAGAGTCATGGAGAGTGGAACAGGAGCAGCAGCCTCACTGGCTGCAGTGCTTGGAGTTCAGGGAAGGAGGTAATCTGCTGAAGGAAAGCAGGTGATGGAGTGGGGGTGGGGTTGTGGAGACCACAGTAGCCCAGCAGGCAAGAGTGGAAGGGAACAAGCGCAGAGCGTCCATGTGGCAAGAAAGAAGAGACAGCAGTGTGTAGAGGTGTTTGGATAATGAGGGAAAACCCTATGTGCTTTCTGCATGCTCAACTATGCAGTGGGGTAATTAACAAAGAGGTGCCGGAAGCAGCTAAAGTCTGTGGTACACCCATACAAGAGGCTCACGCTGACAGTGCTCCTCTGCCATTTTCCCCACTGTGCCCCTCACAGAGGACAGCCTTGGTGTAAGGGCCCTGAGACTCCCGCCTGCCACTGTTACATAAAGGCCAGGAGAGGCCTCATGAGTACATGAGTCTAAAAACGATATATTGCTTTAAATAACTCCTGAGAAGTCATCCTCCCGTGAATATTTCTAGATAGATCTCGTCTTTTAAGCTTCAACAAACCCTATTAGCTATCAAAACCCTCTAGTCTCTCAAAATAGCTATCTAGCCTTCCTCCTGTGCCAGTGCGTCTTGGCTGCCTGGCTCTGAGAAAGGCCCCACTAGGATGGGGGACCGGAACCCACTGCGGAGCTGGCTTCTGTCCATGCCCCATCGCCATCCTCCAGCTCCTTTGCTTAGCTGGCACAGAGCTGAGGCACATTCCTTTTGGGCAGTGGGGCAGCATTAAGTGTCCAGTTGCCAGTTCTCTACCCACAGACCCAGTTCTGTGGTGCCCTGGCGTCTTGCTACCATCTGCGTTGTCACGCCTTCTCTGCTGTCTCCACTCAAAATTTCTGGAAGATCTGGGCCCCTGTTCCTTTCCTGTAATCCATGTCTCTTGTCTCCCTCAGTCTCTACTCCTTGTGGACAACAATGCAGAGACTCAGGCTGTACGCTGGCTCTGGATATTTCAGGCCCTACCTCTCTCTTACTGCAGACAGGCAGCTTTCCATCCCTTTGAGTTTGTTTGCAAGAATAAATCTTAGATGCAGCAAAATTTTGAAAATCAAATCTGCCTACATTATCCCAATTAATCTTTGGTTTCCATGTGACTATTTTATCTTCATTTCTCCACTGAAGCACCCTTGAAGGGGATTTAGAAATCACATGGTAAGTGTTAGGGGCCATTTCCTATGGCTGACTTCACCTTTGCAGTTCCTCAAAGACGTAAGATGGATGTCCCTGGGGCCAGCGAGCAGCCAGTCAGTGTGCACAGCGCTGGGAAAGCTAATGCAGTAGATACATCTTCCTGATCACATTCATAGAGAAGAAGTGCCTCCTCTCCCTGGTCCATCTGGAAGTATTAGTGCCAGCTGAGGCTGCCATGATGAAGGGATTCCTATCTCATCTGCCTCAAGGCAGAGTGAACCTTGACTGGTCCATGTTGAGCTTCTCTTTCAGAAAAGAATATCAGCCCAGAAATGTCTTCTGACGATGGGTGATCCCGAGGACCCTTTGAATTTTAAAAAATTATGCATTCGTAATTCTGTAAAAAGCACTGTATAAAATTGTATACATCATTGATTCATTAAAAAAAGATAAGGTGAAGCCAGGTGTGGTGGCTCATGCCTATAATCCCAGCACTTGGGAGGCTGAGGCAGGAGGATCGGTGCAAGTTCGAGACCAGCTTGGGCTACAAAAGTGAGCTCAAAGCCAGCCTGAACTGCATAGTGAGACCCTGTCTCAAAAAGGCAAAAAAAAAAAAAAAAAAAAAAAGAGATAAGGTGGGAGGTTATTAAAAATACTATACATATATAGCTTGCACACTTTGTTGGGATTTATGACACCCAAATGGATGTCCATTTCATGGTGTATACTTGTCAAATTCCTCCTTGTGTGTTGATTTGATTTAACATAGGTGTGACCATCAGTGGTGATTGTCAATTTGATTGGGTTAATAACATCCTGGAGAAGTGATTGGGCTGCAGGGTCCTGTACTCAGGAGTTGATTGGTCAGTTGCTGTTGGCTGAGTGTGCAGTTGTGGAGGTGGCCCTGCTGGGGGCGGCAGGCCTTGCTCCTGTGGGGGTTGCATTTTTACCTCAGTGCTCACTCCTCCTTCCTGTGCCTTACTTCCTGGCTGCCAGCAGGTAAGCGGCTGTGCTTCGCCTCACACTGTGACACAGCGGTCCTAGCTTAGGGACAGATAAGCATGGCCTGACATTTCAGGAACTGTGAGCCAAAATACGTCATTGCTGCCTTTCAGTTGTGTGTCAGGTGTTTTGTCCCGGTAGTGAGAAAGCTGATTAATGTCACAGGCATTTCACATGGTGTCTTTGGTTAAACGTCTACCAGGACCTAATTTTGGTACCTTTGAAAGTCAAACGTGAACTCACGGCAACTGCGAGAGCCATTTATTTGACTTGTTCGCATTTGTATGACGCTCCTGCTTGTCTCACACCCATCTGAGGTGACAGCACTTTTAAAATGAGTCATCTTTTTAATCTTTTCAAAGCTTTTGAGTTCAAAATGTCAACTTTCTTTTCATAGCCATGTCTTATCCTATATGCTGTCTTCAATATATAAGGTTAATCATAACAGGCTTAATGGGCATCAGGCTTACATGCACACCATGTATACATGTAGGTCAGATGTATGCATGTTGCCATGTATGTGTGTATATGTGTGCAGCACATGGACACTGGAGATTTATTCAATAGAACCACAATGATGTCATTATTATATAGGAAAAACAGCTCAAAATGAAAAGGCAGATTCTCATTGGTCTGTGCTAGGGATAAGTGATTTTATATGTAGGTGTCTGTTAATGCAGCATACTTACATTTTAGAAAAAAAGAGACCTGAGGTCCACTGTTTATCTGTCTACAAAAATCCACCCACGCACTTAAATTAGCATGAGGTATAGTCCTGTTAATTGTGTAGCAGTAGTGTTTGCTATTACTCATTATCTCCTCTCCAGTGTGACAGGTTGGGAACTCCCAGATCCTCTCAAAAGTGAGACCAAAATTTTGTAAGATCTGAGGCAAAAAAAAAAACCCAGTAAAGGACCACAAGGAGAACTGAAGGGACTAGGTTTTGTTCTTTCTCTTCTATTGTGTCTTGCCCTGCCAGTCTGAGGGAGGTTTGGGTGAGAATGAGAGAGCTTGATGTGACCATTTGGGAAAGTATAAAAGAAGATCGATTTTTCTTCAAAGCTTTACATTCTTCCTTAACCCTAGGATATTGGGTGAGCACCTTCCAGTTCCCTGGCTGGCAGGAGGGTGAACAAAGGGCAGTGAAGTAAGAGGTCCTGTCCTGTCTTCTCTTAGAAATTAGCAGTTTCTGGTACCGACTTTATCAGCAAGGGGTACAAATCCATACACTTGGGTTTTTCATAGTACTACAGCATTCCTGTTGCCTGAAAGCAGCTTAAACATACTTAAGTGGTTAGATTTATAGATGGGTTTCACACAGATTGCCATCAACAGTAATCAAATTTGTAGTCAAAGCATTTAATATTTACTACCCTTTAATCTAGACCACACCCTCTATTTGCATCGCGTGGCCATTTTATAGCCAAAGAAGCTGGCCTAGCGAGTGACTTAGCCTCTGCTGTGTCTCAAGAGCTAGTGAAACAGATGAGTCATGTTTGCCTGGCTCTATGACCCAAGGTCTGTTTTGTCTCCAGGATGTGTGGGGAGGGCAGCATGGGGCAGTGTGGATGTGGGTGTATGTTCTACTTTCATTGTACCTTCTTTACCCATTTCACAGTGATTAGTGGGAAAGACAAAGGGGCCTAAGGTTAAGTGCTGTAACCGAAAGGTTGAATATTTTTCTTGTGTTGTCTTGATGTAATTTCTATCCCAGTTTCCACCCTCTGCCAGTTGAGTAGACGCTTAGGGATAGATACAAGACTAAAATTATTGGTAAATCTCTTGTTCCACACTGGATCTGACCTCACACTTTTACAGTGTGCTTTGGGAGCCGTGGAAAATGCTTGGTACAGTCAGCTGAAGGCTTCTGCTGGACTGCAGCTCAGATGGAAGCCACAGTACCTTTCGAACCTTACACACTCAGGATAAATAGGAGAGCATGGAGATTCATAAAGGATTATCACATAAAATAGCAATATTTATTTTATTCTGTATTTCTTGTTCACCGCTGTGGTGGCTTTTTCATGTCTGCGTATAACAGACTTCTAAGACAGTGACCTTAAAATGGAATCAAATACCATACTTTGAGAACACATTCATTTTTAAAGAAACTTTTGCAGTTTTGGAAATCTGTTCCATATATTTTTACTTTTTTAAAAAAGAGAGAAACCTTTGTTCTTTGAGTAAAATGCCCTGCTAGTAAGTTATCTCTTTTTTGAAAGTATAGCCAGAAATATCATACATTTCACCCAGCACGGTGTTCGCTTGTTCTCATCACCTTCCATTCAGACAGCTTTCAGGCACCTGGAAAATTGAAGGGCAGGATGAAGGGGATTCACTCATCCTTGACAACTGCTGGGGACAGATTTGACAATTTGTTCATTGTTCTTGCAGCCACTTAGCCTCTTGCTAAGCACTCTGACATCAGAGAACTCAGGGTGTAGATCAGAAATCAATGGCTGCAGAAGCCAATGATGTGCAGGTAAGTTAGGCCATACTAGAAATGCAAAATAACATTCATCTTCAACATCCTTAGACTGGCTTAATGCCACCATAGATGACTTTTTAGTTTAAAATTGAAGATAGCTTTTTTCTTTTCATTCTTTCACTCTAAGCAGGGGGAAATCAAGAGTATATTCAGCTCTTCCATTTGTGCGGGAGTGCAAAGAATTGAAAACTCCTTCATTCTCCTGGTTCATATTTTATTTGTTGAGTTACAAAAGCAGCAGTGCTATTTAGTTTAGCAAGTTACTCCCTTGGAATTTATAGCAAAGCCATATTTAACATACTTCTATTTAGCACATATTTGTTAGAAATAACTGCCTTGGTTTCCTTGTTTGGTTTGTAAAGAAGAGAAGTCTTGGTGCTCCAGCCACCACTACTTTGGTGGGTGGAGATGGATGGTCCTAATTCAGTTTTATTTTTAAACTGAAAAGCAGATTTATTGAATATCTTTCAAAAAACAAATTGATAAAGCTATGGCTTTCATAAAATGTATTGCCAAAGTCATAATTGGTAGGATGTTAGTAAAAAAGAGGGATTAGCTGGCTGAGCCATGGCACAGCAAATGGTCATGGTCTTGCTTAGTTTTGTGGCTTGTTGAGAAAATGATCCAGAGTTTAATATGCATAAGCACACACTGTAGCACTGGAGAAGCCACAGGTAAAGGCCATCTGTGCTTGGAACAATGCTATAGGATGGTTCTTGACTCTTCTAGAGGAACATTCATGGATATTTCTGTAAGGATGAGGAGAGACGTGCTGTCCATGGGCTGCATTATTGATAGTTCATGGGCAAATGATACCGTAGATAACCTCTCAGGATGAGGTTTCTCTTTATCTCATGACCCAGTGCTTTGCTAGCCTTGCAAAGGATGGAACCTCAAGAACCCATGGTGTCAAAGGATACCAGAAGATACCTCAAGCCCTCTGTGTGGGATCTCCCATGTAGTTCAGTTTGGCCTTGAACTCACTGTGTAGTCCAAGCTGGCTTCAAACCCATGCCAGTCCTCTTGCCTCAGCCTTGTAAGTGCTGAGATTATAGGTGTGCATCACCATGCTCAGCTTACCTGGGGCTGATTCTGTAGACATAGCTTTAACCTTATCTCAAGAGCTGGTTGACCGACCACCAAGACAGGGTATGTTGACAACCAAATGAACAGGGCAAGTGTTGATTTAAATGAGCAGATTCTGAGTTAGCATTTGGGGGGCTCTTGGTCCTGTCCATTAGGTTGGGGATATGGGGGATGAGGACACCAAATGCCTTGTGGGTCAGTGATGATATATTACCTTTAAGATTGCTTTATGGAACATTTTAAAGCTTTCAGCTTAATTGGTTGCTCACGTGTAGGTTCTCACTCTGGAAAAGTTGTATTTTATGAGTGATATATGAACAAGCTAGGCTAACCCACTGAGACCTGAGAGAAATGCTTGCTGGGTAACAGCACACACCATGAGCTGTGGTATGTGTACAGGGTCCCCTGACAGAGGACCTGAGGGGAAGCATCAGATAGAGTAAATCTGGGATGTGGCTTTCAACACTGTCTTAGTTACTCTTCTATCCTTGCTGGGACAAATGCCCAACACCCAAAATGAAGGAAGGAAGGGTTTGTTTAGCTCACAGTTACTGGAGGTTTCAATCTATATTCAGCTGGCTCCAAGGCAGAGAGGAACATGGCAGAGAGCAGCAGCTCATGGTGGTGGAATGGCAACAGTGGTGACAGAGGCAACAGAACAACCAGGGCAGCAGAGCAACAGCTTCAGTCTGTCTCTCTGTCTCTCTTTATATTCCTGTCAGGCTCTCTGCCTCAGCCTATCTGCCTTAGGCTACACCCATAATCCCAGAAGTACTTAAAACACTTAATCCCAGGGATCATGGATCAAGTCTCAAACTCTAGATCAGTACCAAATCACATAATCCCAGTGACTCCTGAGTCAAGTATCAATCTATAGAAGTTCCTGCCCCATGGCTGCATGAGGCTTTGGGGGGACAACTAGACATAAACCATAACAAACACAGAGCAAGTTTTTTTGTTTTTTTTTCTTTTTAGTGCTAGGCATTGAACCCAGGGCCTTGTGCATGCTCTGTACATGCCCCCTCACTGAGCTGCACTCCAGTCTTGATAAGGGGATTTGACCTGCAGAAGTTGAGGGCTTGGTTCCTGTGACTTAAGGGAGTAGTGTGCAAATACCCAGGGATTCATCATAGCCTATCTGATGGAATCAGTTGGTAACCTGGGATGCTTGAAAAGAAGGAGTGTAGAATTTAGCAGAATGCTTCTTTGGAAGGAGCTGTGAACTTATTCCTCACTTGGTAAAAGCAGAAACACTAGTTTTTCATCATTGCTGTAATAAATTATCCCTAACTCGGTGGCTTGAAACAATGTAAATTTATTCTCTACAGTTCTGGGGGTCAGAAGTCTAAGACAGTCCCATAGGTAAAAGGAAGGTTTCCATTGCCACCTTCTTCCTGGAGGATCTCAGAGGAACTCTACCTTTTTTTTTTTTTTTTTAAATCTCCCCAGCACCCAGAAGCTGTTTGTATTTCTTCCCTTTTTTTTGTCAAGGCCAGAAGTGCTGCTCAAATCTTTCTCACAATTTCCCTCTAACACTGACTGCCCTTCCTCTTTTTGGTAAGGAGCACTGTGATTTCATTGCAACCTTCTGGAAATTCCAAGATGCTCTCCTCATCTCAAGGTCAGCTTATTCACAACCTTGCTCTCCCTGCACGTAGGAAAACAGAATCCCAGCCTGTGGAGTGTAGTACTTGAGCATCTGTGGGATTCATTTTCCTGCCTTCCAAGATAACCATGGCTTTTCTTGCTTCTCCCATATATGAAAGTATAGAAGAAGGCCTATATTGCTGCCAGAATGCCATGTATACCATGAAATCTTTCTTTCCTCTCTCCCTGTTCCTTCTTGCCACCAAAATTGCCCAGGAAGGATATATTTTACTCTGGGAAGTTCCTGTGAAAGGCTGATAAGGAGACTGACTGTCTTAGTTACTTTGAAATC
>PVJA010023171.1:0-33300 GCA_004027025.1 Myocastor coypus | reverse complement strand
TTTGTCTTTTTTGAGACAGGGTCTCACTGTGCAGTTCAGGCTGGCCTTGAGCTCACTTTTGTAGCCCCGGCTGGTCTCGAACTCGCACCAATTCTCCTGCCTCAGCCTCCCGAGTGCTGGGATTACAGGCGTGCGCCACCACGCCCGGCTACTAATTTTTCTTTTTAAAAATTTTTTTATGTAGTTAGTACAGGGCCTACAGGGTCTCACTGTACAGATTGGGCTAGTAGTGATCCTCCTCTTTCCAGCCTCCCAAGTACTGGGATGACAGGCATGTGCCACCATGCCCAATCTCAATCGCCCCCTCCAGGGGCAGGACCAGCGCCGCATGCTGGGGATCAAACCCCAGCCACTGTGCTCTGCCTGAGCAGGCACTTTAGTCCACTGAGCTGTCTGGCCAGCCCTAACCTACAATTTTTCAATGGAGGTTTCACAATTAATGCAGCAGCACTTGGGAGGCTGAGGCAGGAGGATCAGTGTGAGTTCGAGACCAGCCTGGGCTACAAAAGTGAGCTCAAGGCCAGCCTGAACTGCATAGTGAGACCCTGTCTCAAAAAGACAAAAAAAAAAAAAAGAAAACCAAAACAAAAAAAACACAAACCACCACAATTAATGCAGCTGGGTACAGTGCCAACACGCCTGCCTTGTGGCCATTCTGTCTGTTTGGCTCCTGAGAAGAAAGCTGGGCAGAGCTTCCTGCAAGTCCGTGAGGTTCCACAGGAGGCCCGCCCACTGCAGGGAAAGCAGCGAGCGGAGGCGTCATTGGCCCCTCACAGCAGGAGAGGGGCCTGGACCCTCTTCTGGCAGGTAGCTTCCAGCACTGACCCTGGGCAGTGTGACTATTAAACAATCAGAGAAAGAGGACTGGGGAGGCAGCTCAGTGGCATAAGTGCCTGCCTGTACCCTGAAGCACAGGGTCTTGAGTTCAGTCCCTGTTACCAAATCATCATCATCAGAGAAAGCATTGGGGGGGACTTCAACTAAAAAAGCAGAAAGAAAACACATCCACTTGGCTATATTTATTTCTAAGAACTGGAAATCCAAAACATACCTTTCCTTAATGAGCTGGTAAAGATTCTCCTTCATGTACTCAAAGATAAAATAAAGATGGTCATTTTCCCGGATAACTTCTTTTAATTTTACTACATTGGCATGGTTGAGCTTCTTTAAAGACTGAAAGGTAAGGGGGAAAATCTGAGAAAATCTGTTGTTGAAAAAGGAAAGTAATCTTGGTAAAACTTAGGGGAAGAGCCCCGATTGTAAGACACTCCGTTAAGTTCTAGTTTACTGACAACTTCAGGTGGAGCGTTTCTCTGCAATCACTAGCAACTCTCCCTAGCAGCCAGGCTGCGATGGACCCGGCAGAGGGCGGCATCCGACTCTGCCGGCACTGCCGGCTTCGCCCAGCACTCGCAGGCCCGGCTGTTCCAGACCGAGGAAGGGGCCCAGCAGAGCAGGAGCAGCTGAGGCTCTGGATTGCCCAGCCGTGGAGGAAACAGCTGTGGTGGGTGGGGAGCGCAAGTAGGCAGCCTGCGGACACCTTCTACGGGACGCCCCTGGGAGCGGGGGTGGCCGCACGCGAAGCCTCGGTGCGTGAGGCTGGGGCGGTCCCACCAGGCGCACTTCAGCTGCGCAGCCCTCGGCCCTGCGCACCCCTGGGCAGCGTCGCTCAGGCGCTGATGGTCCTGGCACTGCTCAGCAGGCGTCACTCCAACCAGGTGATTTGTGTTTGCAGGAGACACTCTTGTGCCTCTGTTTTATGTCAACTATGGTTTGCGTACTTTTTTTATTTAGACCACTGTACTTGCCTTTGATATTTCTTCCTGGTGAAATCTATTAATAAGTTCTGGTTATTTTCTTTCTTTTTTTTTTTTTTTTTGTGGGACCAGGGTTCAAACTCACAACTTTGCACTTGCCAGGCAGGCACTTGTGCCACGGAGCTATCTCCCCAGCCCCTTGGTTATTTTCTTTTATTAATTAATCTTTATTGGTGAAAAATAGCCTATAATTTAGCACTGTAATCTATAGAAACTTTTATTATAAGTACATTAGATAAAGAGTTGATATTCGGTGGCATTCTTTGGGACACCGACACTGACTGGGAAGACAGTGCCCAACAGCTGCAAAGGGAAACACGCACACAGGGACAAACGTTGGAATGGCAGAGAGGGAAAATGCTCATAATTTTTATAATACAGAAATGACAGAACTTGAAAAAAGAAAGGAAACTAAAAAAATTCCAATAGTGCTCAGGGATCTTAACAATTGTATGCGTGGTGTCAACACAGCTGACCGGCATCCAGCCTATAGTCAAACAGCAAGGAAAAATATTAATGTAAAATATTTATGGACCTTCTCAGCCAAAAAAAAAAGAATGGAATTCATTTATTATTTATTCAAGAAAGGGGGGGGTTCAAAATATCATTTACAATTCAGATTAGGTTTAAAAAACCAAATAATTGAAAAATATGGGGTTGTGAAATGCCAGTCAGGACATCTACCATCAATGGCTTCACCATTATGCTTAATGGGTAGACATTTTGTTGAAATTATGCTACCCCCCAGCCCCCCAAAAAAGGAAGCCGGGCATGGCGGCTTGTGCCTGTAAGCCCAGCACTCAGGTGACTGAGGCAGGATTGGAGGATCATTGAAAGTTTGAGACCAGGCTGGGCTACAAAGTGAACTCAAGGCCAGCCTGAACTGCATAGTGAGACTGTCTCAAAAAAGCAGGAAAAGGGGCCTGGTGGGATGGCTCAGTGATCTAAAGCGCCTGCTTGGTAAAGCTTGGGTGGCTTGAGGGACTGTGGTTCGATCCCCGGCTCCACATGCTGCGCCAGCCCTGCCCTCGGGGTGGGCTGAGCCAGCCATAAAAATGAGTGAATAAATAAACAAAGGTTCTGAAACAAGAAAAAAATAAATAAACAAAATAAAAAATTCTTAAAAAAAAAAAAAAAGGAAAGGCTACCATGATAGTGTGGAGAATGTTGGTCAAAGAAAAGATAATAATACATAAAAAATTCAGAAAGAGACTAGAGCCTACTGTCCAGATTGTAACGCTGTATTTTGTACTGAATGCTTTAAGATACAGCATACGCAGAAAGATTATTGGATAAATTTGATAAAATCGTCATTTTTATATTTTCTGTTGTGTACATGAAAATGCAATTCTGGTCAGCCTGTGTTTAAATAATTTGACTGATAAGCCATTAATTATGGAGAGAGGAAAGGAGACATTTTATTGAAAAGACACTGCAATGAAAGGGAAGAAATTCTTCTCACTCCAAGAACAATAAAGGTTTAAGAAAAAGCTCCTCCCTGAGGACTAAGAGGGGAGGTTGGATATCAGAGCCACCTGCTTCTGGTCCTCACAGGGGAACACAGACTTGTGACTACGGTCACACATGCGTCCCTACGTTCTCTCTGTGGCCTGTCGTGGATGCAGGCTGCTGTGTGGGCTGCCTCCTGCGTGGAGGCTGCCAACCACGAACCCTTCCACTGAGGCGCTGCTTCCTCACAGAGCAGTAGGTCAATGGTAAGCAACTGTGAAGGCCTTGTTACTTCTGGATTTCATCAGAAAGACCAATCCTTTTATAAAAGGAACAAACTAGTGAAAGATAGATGCCAAAATGAACAACCAAATCTAGAAGGATGCTGGGTAGTCAGTCAGGTAGCCGAGGGGTGAGGCTTGGGAATGCATCACACCATCAGGTTACATCACACAGCTGGGCAAAGAAAAAGGACAGGCGCTTGGTGAGGAGCACAGGGTACAGCTGCTCTGGAGCCTCCTCCCACAGATAGGTCCTGCCAGCGCCTCTCCGGCAAGCATTCTTCCTGGTTTTGGCCATTATTTAGGCCAGGCCTTCCAGAATAATGCAAAGAGGTGGGTTATCCCCTTTAGTCGGGTTGGATTCCTGCTTCTCCAAGAACAGAAACTATAAACAGTGCTTAGCCTCTAAGTCTTTCCTGGACTGCCCTGACCGCAGCCATCTTTGCTGTCTGTTTCCTTAAAATGCTTCACAAGCAGCAGCCAAGAATTCCTCCTGAGGAGCCTCGAGGTAAATGCTTTCTGAGGAGAAGAAGCCTGCTTCCAGAGAAGTCCGCACAAGCCTGGAGGTGCCTTCAGCTTTCACCTGAGCAGTCTGTCTTGTGGGTTCATTCCCAGTCCCTGCCTCTCAGTGGGGCTTGTGGGCTAGCCATAGTCTGATTGAAAAAGATAAATGGTGCCTCTGGGACCTCAGGTGATTCCCTTTAGAGGTTGGTTTCTAGGAAGAGTCATCTCATTTGGCTCTGAAGGGGTTCTAAGGAGGGGTGGAGGCAGGTCACTTGTGGTAGAGACACAACTACCACTGGCATATATGGGGACAGGCCTGGTGGAAGACGGCTGCAATCAGATATCATCAGTTCTGCCCTTCTTAGAGACTGATCAACGTGTTTGTTTGTTCGTATGTTTGAGAGCTGGCCTTGCTACTTGAGATCCTCTTGCCTGGGCCTCTGAGGTGCTGGGATTACAGTCACGCGCCACCCTGTCCGGCCAACCATTTCTTAACTATTAAAGCTATTCTGTAGTTGGCCCCAAGAATATCCCTGGGCAGAAGCCACAACACCGCCTTTGAAAGGACTATGTCCTGTTGGGAAGACAGGACATACTGTCAAAATGCATGAATTAAAAACTGCCCTTCATAAGGAATGCCGTCAGCAAGAAGCCGCCCGGCAGTTCCAGGAAGCAGCAACCAGCCTGAGCTGAGCAGTCTCGCGAGCGCCCCCTGGGGGCAGCTGCGTCAAGAGCAGCCTTCTGGAGGGAAGGGGACCCAGAGGAGGCCGGCCTGGGAAGGCATGGACATGGAGTGCAGGCCACGTCTGGGCCACCCACAGCGAGGGTCACGTGGGTCTGGCTCAGACAGAGCTCAGCCGCAGCTGGCTGGGGAGTGGGCACTTCCCGCTGACTTCTGGCCTCACCCTGGCTGCAGAGGGACATGCCTCATCAGTCTGGTTGACAGTAAATGGTGACAGGGAAGTGGCACTGAAGGTCTTGGAAGGCAGAGGAGAGCCAGGAGGTGGAGACACGGAGGGAGAGGCGGGGCTCTGCTGGGTTGGAGGCGGGCGGTGGGCGCGATTAACAGATCAACGCGAAGAAGGAGGGGACAAGCTGCAGTTCAGATGCTAAAAAAAAAGTTTGAGACAGGGTCTCCTGTGTAGTTCAAACTGAGCCTTGGACTCGCTATGTAGCCCAGGCTGGCCTTAGACTGGGCGCGATCCTCCTGACTCAGCTTCCCTGGTGCTGGGTTAACTGGCATGCACCACCATGCCTAAAAGGGGAGAAGCGGCAGAGAAACAGCAGGCAAAACACAGGAAGTCGGGGCTGGGGAGATAGCTCCGTGGCACAAGTGCCTGCCTGCCAAGTGCAAGATCGTGAGTTTGAACTCTGGTCCCACCAAAAAACAAAAACAAAACACAGGACCTCTACGCATTCCAAGGGTCCCTAATCCGAAGGCCCCAGCACCATATAGGATAGTACTTTGGAGAGAATGTCACTGGGTCCCCTTTTTGCAAGACTCCTCCGTCAGCGGGCTGTCAGGCGCAGAACACAGGCTCTCTAGAGGGGCACCTGTGGCCAGGTGGAAGGGAAGGAGCAGAGGCCGTCACACCTGTGAGGCAAGTGCGGGCGGGGCTTCCCTACGTTCCCTTTGCCTCCGGTGAGGCAGCACCCTAGGAGGACCGATGGTCCTTCAGTAACCTTCCTCTCCTGCTTCCTGTTACATCAGCAGGCAGAAAAGAAGGACCTCGGCAAGGAGGCAGGGGTGAAGGGCTCAGGCAGGAGGCTGCATGTCTGTCTCCTTCCACTCCCTTCGTGTCTAGCGGCTGGCTGTGGCCCGTGTGGAGTCAGCATGGGCAGGTGGGGTGGCAGCGGTTGTGGCTTCTGTGCAGACCTGGCCTGCTTTCTCTGACGCCATGCACCTGCCTGCAGGTTTTCTAACTGGATGCCACAGTAAGCTCCTCCATTAGAACAAACGCATGGCGAGCTGTGTGTAAGCTACAGGCTCGGTATCCGAGTGAAGGACAGCGCTTGGACCTCTGCAGTTCTGGGATGCTGGCCTGGATCGCTCTTGGCGACTCCAGAGCCCCAAGGCTCCGTTAGGCAAGAGGGCAGCACACTATGACTCATGGATGACATCTGGCAACCCAGCATCTATTTCGAGTGGTCCATGAGCTAAGAGTAGCTTTACAGATGACCACTCGGAACCAATTGCACAACAGGGAGCACTGGTTTGAACTCTAATGAAGCTCAGGGTTAAGTTCCTTCGAAGAATTTCATTCTTCTCATTGGAATAGTACCATATTTCACATTGCATGAATTAAAATTTTTTGAAATTTATTTTCACTGTATATATATATATATATATATATATATATATCTATGAATAATAATGCCTGAGTGTGCACTTTTGACCCAAGAAGTCTAAAATATTTACTGCTCAGCCCAACTGAGTCCTTTTGCTCAGCCCAGCATGACGGTACACGTCTGTAATCCCAGAACTCAGGAGGCTGAGGCAGAAGAACTGCTGCCAAGTTTGAGGACAGCCTGGACTATATAATGAGTTCGAGGTTAGCCTGAACTACAGAGAGAGAGCCTGTGTCGAAAAAACAACAACAAAAAGCCCAAATACTCTTGCTGCCCAGACCTGCAGTGGAGGTGTGCTTTTTGCATTTATTACCCGCCGCTCTGCTTACGACTCATCTTCTGTGGTGTGCACAGTTCTGTACATCTTGTTTACAGTCTCAGGATCTTTTTTCTGTGTAGCAGTACACCTTGTTTATATAGTGTAATTTTTACTGTACCATACATTTTTTTTTTTTTGCAGTACCAGGGACTGAACTCAGGACACCTGCGCTTGCCAGGCAAGTGCTTATTCTACTGAGCTATCTCCCCGGCCCTGCACCATACATTATTATACTGCACTTATGTTCTGTGGTACATGACGGTACTGCATGTGAGTGACGGAAACACAAGCAAAGGCAGCTTGAGTTGGGGCCTCTGACTACTGCTTCGCTCTCAATACTGTAACGTATGGGCCGTGTCCCATCCCCATTTATTGTCACTACCAATTCACTGACCAACCTGATCACAGGACAGGAACTAGGTCATGAAATATCTGAACAGAGTCTGCAGCTCCCTGCTCCAGCTTTGAGAGCCCTCCCTGGCCCAGAGAGCGGAGCGCAGATGCGCTGAGACGCACTGGCACAGGCCCGGCTCTGCACCTCAGGGGACCCCACAGACGCGCCTGTGCATGGCCGGGGACATGTACTCACCACACGTGACTGACTATACTGACGGACACTCATACAAAAATCCACTAGTGACAACAGCTTTCCGGGAGCATAGTCACCAGGGCAGTAACATTATAATCTTCTACTTGCACTACCTACTAGCTGTATACCATCTGCCCACCTTTTTGGCATTAGTGAAAAACTATAAGTAGGATGATTATGTCAGCTATAAATCCAATCAGACATAGAGCTATTTTAATCAACAAAACACAAATTATCTCCTGATATATTAATAAATACCTTAACCTCACGAAGGTTCATGCATTCCTCCCAGGAATAAAACTTTCTTTTCATCCTAAAAGAAAAGAAAGAAATAGCATGTTCATTCCAAGAAGTAGGCTAAATTTTATTTTTTTAATGTTTTCAGTCTGACCTAACCAAGGCTGCCTGCAGGTGATTTGGATTTCCACCAAATATTGTATCATTAAAAATAGCATTAGGGTTGGCCGGATAGCTCAGCAGATTAAAGCTCCTGCGTAGGCAGACACAGGGACTGGGCTTGATTTCCGGTATGCTGCGGAGATTGAGACTGGCTGTGGTGGTTCATGCCTGTAACCCCAGCGCTGGGGAGGCTGAAAACAAGAGGATCACTATGAGTCTGATCTGTGTAGTGAGACCCTGTAGACCCTGTACTAAAAACATTCAAAAAACAAAAATTCCACCATTTATTTTAAAATGTGGGATTGCGGTCTGGCCTAAGCCCCACAATTTCCCAGCAGTGCTGGTGTGGCCCCAGAAGCCTGGGCTGCTGGGCTGCTCTCCCACCAGGAGCTCATCTGCCCGGGAGGGCACTCTCTCAGGCGTACTCTGTCTAGAACAGAGCTGCCCCAAAGCCATCGTTTACTGTGTTCCCGGAAAGGTTCTACGCTGTCCAGCATGCGAGCCATTCCACACGTGGCTACTGTGCAAACAGGAATGGAATTTCAGTTCCACCTCAGTCTGAGTCCAGGGGACACCTGTGGACGCTTGCCACTCTACCAAGCAGCAGCTCTGCACCCGCTACCTCCAGAACAGCGTTTGCTAGGCTCCCCTATGGGCCAAACCCACCCTGCCATCGACTTTTACACGGAGTTAGGCATAGTGCTTGTGTTTTTGAGTTGAGGAGAACAAATCAAAAGACGAAGCCGGGCAAAAATTCCATGAAATCAGAATTGTGGTTTCTGTACATGAAGTCTTATGGGAACACAATACGCTCACTTGTATCTGTGTCCGCCACCTTTGGACAGGCAAAGAAACTGAAGCCTAGGAAAGGCGCATGACCTCCCCAGCTGAGCCGGTGGCCAACAGCTCAGCTTCCACCGCTCCCGCTCTCTCTGCCACTGCCCCTGCCACAGTGTCTCCTGGTTGAGTGAGCGGTGCCTTTATTCACGCTCCAAATATTCCTGAGCCAGAGAGGTGATGACAGGACAGTGACAGCATCCCCCCTCCCGGAGCAGGAGGGTGGGCAGCACTGTTCCTCGGCTGATGCACACAGCAAGGCTGCAGGGCGGGCACACCGCAGAGGGCACCCAGGTGACGCCTAAGCTAGTCTGGACCTCAAGGGGGCGCCCCTGCAATGAGCAGCTATTCCAACAGCCCTGCAGGAGGAGAGGGATTTCGCTAGGTCAGAGGCTTAAGGGGGAGTACTGTGAGCAGGACCTCAGCCCGAGAAGCCACAGGCTGCAAGACTGAAGCCACCAGGCAGGTTGTGGTTATGGGAGACAAGGCCGAGGAGAACCAGCAGGGGCACAGGACACAGCAATGTGCAGGTGGCACTGAAAATGTGGGGCTCACCCTGCAACGCAGCAGGGGGACACCGGGCCAAACAGAGGAGCAAGGTGGCTTTACTTGGGAAGCGGTTCTGGAACCCAGAGCGAGGAGCAGGGATACAGAAAATAAGGAAGTGGGAAGTGGAGCAAAGCGTGCGGGACTGGCAGACACCAAGGTGGGCATCTGGGGCATGGTCCTTGGGGAGGCGCGAAGGCGGGTGGGACAGGAGGAGTGTCTGATGCATTGCTACTCATAAAGGACAAACTCTTCGAGACTTTTACAGGTGAATGGATGCAACCTGAGACCATAATAAGTGAGATAAGTCAGACTCCCACGTGTAAACATCGATCGGATCCCTTGGGTGAGAATTCAAAGGGTAAATAAGACCTAAAATGTACAACAGATATTTTGAAAGGGGAAGAACTTGCTCAAAAGGAAAAAGGAACTAACGTGGCCGAAAAGGAAAAGGACGGTAGGGCACACGGGAACAACGCACGTCAGTGGCACTGCTAGTGCCTCTCAGATCATTAAAGAGGAGGGTTTGTGTTAATACAGGCTGGATAAATCGTCACGCCTGTACCTTATACCCTGGGCAACTACTTTAAAGACAACAATATGTAATACATAAACTATTACTGTTCTCCTATTGATCACACTGTGTATTTCAAGTCATCTCAATATGGATTAAAGCGCCTACAAGTAGGCGCATGGGCTGGGGTTCGATCCCCAGACCTGCTGTGTTGGCTCTGCCCCTGGAGCCTGCCGAGAGGGCAACTGAGACTGGGTGTGGTGGCACGTGCCTGTAATCCCAGCGCTTGGGAGGCTGTAAACAGGAGGATCACTGGGAGTCTGATCTAGTAGTGAGATCCTGAACATCCTATAGATCCTTCCTAAAATATATATAAAAAAATAAATCATCTGCATGTGGGGTGAGAGGGGAATGAGCAGAAACTGGGAGGCCTCGAGTCCTACAGGTCGGATGGTGAAGGGCAGCAGGAGGCTCTGGGGAGCACAGAGAGAAGCGGGAAGGAGTCACAGGACCATCCAGCCAATGCTGAGGGTGACGGAGGAAGCACCAGAGGAGGGCCCTTGGGTTCTGGAGGAGCGGCGGGGTCACTCAGCAAGACGAGAGGAACAAGTGTGGCGGAAGAGAGGAGATTACGCTGAATAGGAGGTCAGTTTTGAGCATGACGAATTTGAAACGTTTGCGTGACATCCAAAGGGAGATACTAAGAGGCAACTGGCTGTGGCTGGACCCTAAGGAGCTGGCCCGACACCTCCCCTCCCTGGCATTCCCTCCCTCCCTCCCTCCCTCCTCGCTCTCTTTTCTTGCTTCTGAGAATTACTTGTTCCTAGCCGGTGAGATACAGTGGTGTCACAGGAGAGCTTCCAGTGGGATCTCAGCTCATGAGCTTCATTCCTTCCACAATTGTAGCTGCAAACCAAGCTGTACGAGACCTGAATCAAGTTCAACGGTTAGGGTCAATGTTGACACCATGGACAGAGCCGACTCAGCTCTCGTCCAATTTGGTCTGTGAACAGAACCTTGGAAGGAATTAAGTTCATGAGCCAAGGTGCCACTGTAATTTATAAAAGCAAGGATACTCCTATTACTTTATTTTCTTTTGGTGGTACCGGGGATTGAACTCAGGACCTTGCGCTTGCCAGGCAAGCACTTATTCTACTGAGCTATCTTCCCAGCCCCTTTTTTGCTTTCTTATTGTCCACATCTTCATGAAGTATAAATTGTTCAGTACAGCCGGGCATGGTGGCGCATGCCTGTAATCCCAGCACTTGGGAGGCTGAGGCAGGAGGATCGTGCGAGTTCTAGGCCAGCCTGGGCTACAAAAGTGAGCTCAAGGCCAGCCTGAACTGCATAGCAAGACCCTGTCTCAAAAAGACAAAAAAAAAATTGTTCAGTTATGAGCTACTGTTTGTAGAGGTCCACATGGTAAGACATCAGGTGCAGCCAAAAGCCACCAGGAATCTGAGATCCTTGTCACAGCAACCCCCAAGGTTCTAATGCTGCCTGTGACCACACAAGTGAGCTCAGAGGGGACCCTTTCCTGGCTCAGCCTCCAGGAGGACCACCCCCCCCCCCGGCCCTGGCTAACACCATGACTGCCCCATGGGGGAAGCAGGGAGCTCAGCTAAGCTGTGCTGACCCACACAAACTGCGGGACTGCTGCATGGCAACACGTAACTCCCCGCATAGGCCTGCACTCCACGTGCAGAGACCAAGTACGCAGCGGGAACAAGGCACAGAGCACCAGGCACGCCACAGGTGGGGGACGGAATTAAGTTGCTTAATTTCTCAGAGATTCCATTTCCTACCCTGTGAAATGATAGCTACCAGCCTACTGGTCACTGCCTCACAAGATAAGAAAACACCAGAAAAGCACTCGTGCTATTTGTCACATAGTAAGTCTAGTGTGGACTCCTTTTTGACGTCTAGTATGAGTGCTGCAGAACCCCAGAACCCCAGTTCTTCTCCCCAGGCCCCACCCACGCCCCCATAGTGATGTCTCAGTGACGGGATGGAGGGGTAGAGCAGAAACTGTCCTGACCACGTGCAGCCCAACGATTCACCAGAACAAAGGATCACACTTACTTTTTAATAGCGATCAGCTCCCCGGACTCGATGCTTCTTCCTAGCAGGACAGAACCGTAGGTCCCATCCCCAAGCTGCCTGATGGTTGTGTATCTATTCATGGTGGGCCTGCTCGGGCTGGATGTGCATTTCAGGGCTGAGGGGGTTCCGTCCTGCAGGCCTCCCCAGAATGTAACCAGATTTTCCGATGGCAGCACCAGCACAGGGTAGTCAGCAAGACGCGACTCTCTCCCCAGTACATATTTTCAAAGATCAGTCTTCTCCCTGCAGGGGACTGTGAGGGACAGGATAAATGCTAGTGCACACTTCGAGTTGGTACCTTCCTAGGACCTAAATCAGGGGCCATGAGCGCTAGCCCACAGCCGGCCACCTGTCGCACCGTCTTCCTGGCAGATTCAGGCCCACTCGTCTGTGCAGTGACCGTGGCGTGACAGCAAAGTTGAGTGTCTAGGACACGGGGGGCCTGTAACGTCCAAGGAACTTACGACTCGGAACTTTGCAGAAAAGCCTTGTCAGCCCCTGACCTCAGTCATGCTCTCTGTGAATGTTTTATAAAACCAGAGAGGCTATGCTTAGAGAATGATGGAATGAATCAGCTCCCACTCGCGCTCTTCCGCTGACTCGCCGTTCTGGACAAACCGTATGACAACTACAGTTGACGGGAGCTGCTGAGCCAAGAGAATCCGTGCTAAGTATACTGTGCTCTGCAGGCTTCAGCTACAATTACCAAAGTAAGCACGCAGAGCTAGGAAACTTTTTTTTTTTTTTTTTTTTTTTTTTTTTTTTTTTTTTGGGACAGAATCTGGCTATGCAGTTCAGGCCAGCCTTGGGCTCATTTTGTAGGCCCCAGGCTGGTGTGGAATTCGTACAGATCCTCCTGTCTCAACCTCCCAAGTGCTGGGACTATAGGCATGTGCTATGATGCCAGGTTCAGGGGCTGCACAGTGGGGGCCCCACAAAATGCGAAAACTAAGTTCTTCGGAGCCTGAGTGTGTGCCATGAACTCCTTAGAGGTAAGCACCAACAGCGTTGCTTTTATCACCGCACATTCAGAAGCTGAACAACAGCAAGGAAATCCCGAACTTTCTAAGGCATAGGACATGCCCCTTGTCCTAGCTACGCTTCTCTCGTTGCTGGGACGAATGCCTGACACTCAGAAATGAAGGAAGGACAGGCTTAGTTAGCTCACGGTTACTGGAGGTTTCAGTCTATACTCAGCTGGCTCCAAGGCAGAGTGGCACAGGGCAGAGGGCAAACGGAGCAGGAGGCAGTGGCTCCCTGCTGCCCAGCTACCTGGCCTCTCATCCCACCTTACATTGTAATGCAAATTACCTGCCTTGAGGCAGGTGCTGCACCCACAAACTCCAGAAGCCACCCCAGGACTGCAGGAGGTTTGGGGGGACAACGAGCCATAACACCCCTCTTAATGTTACCAGGGTGTGATTGACTGGCTGACTGGCCGATTTTTCTGAGACAAGGTTCACTGCACAGCCCAGGCTGGCCTTGGCTACACGACCCTTCCACACCCTCCCAAGTGCTACAGTTCAGGAGATGCATCCCCGTGCTGCCCAGCTGTGTTTTATTTTAGTGATAAGTCACTTACTTTTTTATTTATATAATTAAGAGACTCATTCAGTCTGCCTAAAATAAACTGTATAACTTGTGATTATAATATTTTCAGGCAAGCAACATATAATACTTAAATTAAAAAAAAAAAAAGTTGCACTTTAAAAAGAATACGAATTCCCAAACTAATGATCTAAACAAAGACTCACAAACGATTAAAAGAGCCAGGGGTATAGCTCAGGGGCACAAGTGCCTGCCTGGCAAGTGCAAGGTCCTGAGTTTGATCCCCAGGAGAATGAAATTCTCCATCTAATGACAATTTGTGGCTTCCAAACATAAGTGTAGAAAGAGGTAAATAAGAGATTCACTATTAGACTGAAACTACAGTGAACGTTGCTACAGGCAAGCCTCATTATGGATGCAAAAATAATGCAAATGATATTTGTACAGTCTTGAAGTCTTTCTAAACCATTACTGACTTCAAGGGGCAAAGATGGTGACTTCAGAGGAAAAAAGCAGCAAAGCCTCCTGGCCCCAGGGATCGGGTTCAATAGCATCACTGCTAATTAAGAGGTGATGTGATATGCTCTGGAGGGGAGACAGGCAGGGTGCAGCACCCTTCCTGTGGTGCTCCCGTGAGCAGCGCAGAGTACCCCGACCCAGATGAGGGATGCAGCGTTCTATAAATAAGTGGCCCCTACTTGTCAGAAGGGTCAGGATAATAACCAAGATTCAGGTGCTGTGAGGCTAAACCCCAACGTATCTGAGAGCACTGGAACAGCAAACAGCAAATAGCAGCATCTTTATCTCAGACCATGGAAAGCCTGGCCAAACAAAGGGAGAGGATATTGCTTTATAGGGCAGCTCAAGCAGGGGTGGGGTGCCATCAAGGGAGATGGGAAATTTCAGGCTTGTCAGGGGCCTTTGGTGGGCATGGAGACTTTGGCAGAAAGAGCAGGATGATAGCTGCAGGCTTCCTGCAAGCCTGGGGACCCAACTCATAAGCAGGGCTATTTTAGTCCCTTGGGCTAGGGTGAGAAGGCCTTGCTGCTTGTATAGTAGTGGATCTGTGCAGATATTTCTAAGTTGGGTGGGGTACCATTAGACTGGGGGAAATGAAACAGACAGAACTAAAAGCAGGCTGAAACCCTAGGTAAGATCCTCACACAGGGGCTGGCCAAATAGCTCAATGGATTAAAATGCCTGCAAGTAGGCACAGGGCCCCTGGTTGGATCCCTGGGCCTGCCATGCTGGCCCCACCCCCAGGTTATGCGGAGACAGCAATTGAGACTGGGCATGGTGGCTCATGCTCTGTAATCCCAGCTCTTGGGAGGCTGTGAACAGGTAGATCACTATGATTGTGATCTAGTAGTGAGACCGTCAATGCCCTGCACACCCTTCCCTAAAATACAGAGAGAGAGAGAGAGGTCCTTAGACAGCAACTGCACTAGTGGAAAAATCAATGCACCACTGTTAATTTCCTGGTTCTAATCATTGTTCTACATAATACAAGATGTTAACATAAGGGAAAGTGGGGGATAAAGTGTTTCTAGCTTTCCGTGTGTGTGTGTGTGTGTGTGTGTGTGTGTGTGTGTGTGTGCATGCGCGCATGCACAGGCTTTCTCTCTAAGGCTAATTTAAAATTTAAAACTAAACTCAGACTATTCTAAGGAAGGCAGTCATGGGCTTGAGGAATCCTAAGAAATACAGAGACCATGGCTGTTTTTTCCACGCTCCACCAGATAACTCAGAGAGCTTTTAGAACTCAAGCCTGGTGGCACCTGTCTGCAGCTCATCTCTCTCCCAAGAATCACTGGTAGGCTCTGGTTAGAGGGGCATGTCCCTTGTTCTTGAAATTCCCCTGGGCCAGAGCCCCCACAGCGTCCTCCACCAACTCTTCGCATGTGCGCCACAGCTGATTAATACAAAGAACAACCACCAGCTCCTTCTTTCAGAGACCTTGAGGTCTCACCACACAGAATGAGTGGGGGAGACAGGTGTTCATGAACACAAGCCCAGCTAGGCCAAGTAGCCGGGGTGCGGGGTACGGGGCTGGGACAGGAGCAAGTCCCCTGGCTTCCAGCTGTGTCAGTTGTGTCTGGGATCCCAACGGAGCAAGAAAAGTCTTCAGGGGCTGGCGAGATAGCTCAGTCGTCTAGAGCCCCTGCTCAGGCAAGCTTAGGCAACCTCAGGGACCACAGTTTGATCCCTGGTGCCACATGCTGCACCAGCCCTACCCCTAGGGCAGGCTGAGCTGGCCATGACAGATAGATAGATAGATAGATAGATAGATGAGATTATAGGGGAATTAAAAACAAAAGTCTTCAGGAGAGACTGAGCCATGAAAGAAAAGGAAGGGCAGAGGCTTTTGTGTGGCAAACAGCCAGCAGTTCTGGCACTCCCCAGAGCGTCAGTGAAGTCACAGAGGTGTAGAAGAGGTGGAAAGTTAAAACAGGAGAAGGATAATTCCAGGGTTTTATTCTGGAGGACCTCAGATACTATTTTTAAAAACACAGGCTTTGACTAGATTCTGAACTACAAAGCAGGCAAAGCGGTAATGGCCATTATTTGGTTAATGGAAATAACTGGAGATGAATGACGATCAGAGAAATACTGCATCTGTGTTAAGTTTTTGGAATGGCTGCCTGGGCTGTGGCTCAGTAAACACATGATCTTATCAGAAAACACGCCCTGTAGGGTTTACACACAAAGGATCCTGATATCCACGCTTTACAGATGTTCCTCAACCTACCCCCCAGCTGTGTCCTTCCTTGTAAGCTGAAAATATCATGAGCTAAAAATGCATTTCATATACCACACCTAACCTCCTAGCATCACACCATGGCCTGACCTACATTCACAGTGCCCGAGACATTTACATTATCCTACAGCTGGGCAAAAACCATCTCACATACAGTGCTGAATATCTACGCACACATACAGAGGAATAAGTGGTGATGTCAAAACACAAAACACAGTATCCTCAAACTGCTGGCAACAGAACACATTCCAAAGGATGGATGCATTTCTACTGAGCCTGAATGCAAGTTGTCGCTGCCCACAAGCAAGATAGTACGGTGTCACAGGCTGGGAAGAGACCAAAACTCAAAAGTCAAAATACCACTTTTACTGAAAGCACCTAACTTCCACACCACCACAATGGTGAAAATCATAATTGAACCAACTTAAGTTGTGGGTCACCTGTACTATCAAGTGAGTTGAACAAAAATTGTGTGTGTGAGCACAGGCACAAAGTGCGAGGTACAGTCCAAAGGGACTGTGTGGAGAGGAAGCCTGCAAAGAGGGTATGGGGTTCCATGACAGAAGAAGCGGAGAGGCCTCACAGAGGCGTGTCTTGTGCCCCCTTGCACTGTGCTCTGCCATGTGTGGGCCACCTGAAAACCACTTACTGCCCAGGGAGAGCACACTGCCTAGCAGAAATGGATCCTGCAGGAAATGTCTCCTACTGCACTGTGCAGTCTCCAGAACCAGGAAAATAAACGAATGCTGGTTAGGACACCCAGTCTCTACTACCCTTCCATGGTAACCAAAGGAAATTAAAAGAGGGCATGTAAGTATTTTCTGTACTACTCTTGCAACTTTCCTGTCAGTTTCAAATTATTGTAGAATAAAAGTTTTAAAATTTCTCCCCAAAATGGTAAAGAAATGGAATTTTTAAAAAGATATGTACATCTTAGCAAACATTTTACTTTAGCTTAGGATACTGTCTTAGTTACTTTTCTCTCATTGCTGGGACAAATACCCAACACCCAAAATGAAGGAAGGAAAGGTTTATTTAGCTCACAGTTACTGGAGGTTTCAGTCCATACTCAGCTGGGTCCAAGACAGAGTGCAGCAGGGCAGAGGGTATCCAGTTCATGGCAGCAGAACAGCAACAATCGCAACAGAGGCAACCGACCAACCAGGGGAACAGAGAGCAACAGCGTGAGTCTCTCTCTCTGTCTCTCTTTATATTACATTCAGGCTCTCTGCCTTAGTCTGTCTGCCTTAGGCCATACCCATAATCCCAGCCATACTCAGACCCATAATCCCATAGTACTAAAACACATAATCCCAGTGGATGATGAGTCAAATCTCAAACTCTAGAAGTCCCCGCCCCATGATTGCATGAGGCTTTGGGGATACAACTAGACATAAACCATAACAGATACACAAATTAGATTTATTTCATGTTAACTGGCTTGGAAGACAGAACAGTATCATACAGCATGTCTCCTCGAGGGTGATTACTACTTTATTGACTACATAGGGTCCAAAATAACATACCTAGCAGAAAACCAAACACACAGTCTTTAACTCAATCTGATAAAAGCCATCTATGACAAAACCAGCAGCCAACCTCATACTAAATGGCCAAAGAACTGAAAGTTTTCACTCTAAAATCAGAAATAAGATAAGGATGTGCACTCTCACCACTCCTAATCAATATAGACCTGGAAACACTAGCCAGAACAACTGAACAGGAAGAAGAAGTAAAAGAATAGGGACAGGAAAGAAAGAAGTTAAATTAGCATTATTGGTGCATGTCATGATACTCTATGTAAAAGAACTCAGAAACTCCACCAAAAGATACATAAACACTCTTAGCTGTTTGTGTATCTATTTGTTAATAACCAAATTCTGCTGGACATAAAGTCAACATTCAAAAATCAGTAGCAGTTCTGCACAAAACTCACTGAGAGACAGATTAGGGAAACTGTACCTTCATAACAACATTGAAAAAAAAAAAAAAGAGAAATACTCAGAAATCAATCTAACAAAGGAAGTAAAAGATCTTCATAGCCGGACGTGGTGGCGCACGCCTGTAATCCCAGCACTCGGGAGGCTGAGGCAGGAGGATTGGTGCGAGTTCGAGACCAGCCTGGGCTACAAAAGTGAGCTCAGGACCAGCCTCAACTGCATAGCGAGACCCTGTCTCAAAAAGAGAAAAAAAAAAAAAAGATCTTCACACTGAAAACTACAGCACTCTATAAAAGGATATCAAGCAGGATTTTAGGAAATGGAAAGGTACTTCCTGCTCTTGGGTAGAAAGAATCAAGTTGGTGAAAATGGCCATATTCCCAGAAGTGTTACAGATGTAAAGCACACCTGATCCGAGTACCAATAGCACCCCTCACAGAATTAGAGAAAACAATCCTAAAATTTATTTGGAGCCAGAAGACACCTAGAATAGCCAAAACAATCGTTGGCAACAAAGGCAGGTCAGTAGGCATCACAATCTGTGACTTTATATCATACTACAAAGCTACTGTAATAAAAACAGCATGGTACTGGAAAAAAATCAATGCAGCATCAGAAAATGATGCAGAAACAACTCTAAACACAGTAAGCCACCTTATTTTTGACATAGGAGCCAATTCACCAGAAGAAACACAGCCTCCTGAATAAATAAATGATGCTGGGGAAACTGGCTTTTCACAGGCAGGAAACTGAACATAGACCCATATCTTTCACCATGTACTCAACTAAAATTGAAATGGATAAAAGATGTAAATATTAAGACAAATACTAAATCTGCTGGAAGATACAGTAGGTAGAACTCTTTGTGTGTGTGTGTGTGTGTGTGTGTGTCTGTGAGTGTGTGTGGAACTGGGGTGGGGAATTGAACTCAGAACCTTAAGCTTGCCAGACAAGCACTTATTCTACTAAGCTATCTCCTCTGCCCCAGGTAGAATTCTTGAAGACACAGGCGTAGGCAAAGACTGTATGAACAAAACCTCAACTGCAAGGGAAGTATTACAAAGAATCAACAACCAGGATCTCATTTTATTCACCTTTTTGTCAGCTGTTCCTCAGACAAAACACTAATATCTAGTATCTAGACTATACAAAGAAAAAAAAAAAAAAACCAGACCTCTCAGATTTGAAGACCCAATCTCAAAATGGGCATCTGAAATGAATACACACTTCTCAGAGGAAGTAGAAATTTGAAATAAATATATGAAAATCTGTTTTAACATTACTGGTCATTCAAGAGATACAAATCAGTACAACACTGAGATTCCACCTCATTCCAGAAAGAGCGGCTACCATCAAGAAATCAACCAGTGGGGGCAACCCGCTTGGGCCCCCCTTCTGTTCCCCTTGGACAGAAGCTTTCTTTCCCAATAAATATTCTATTCTTAAAAAAAAAAAAAATTCAACCAGGAACGATGCAGGCAGGGCTATGGGGAAAAAGGAGCCTTTCTCCACGGTTCGTAGGAGTGAAAAATGATGTGGCCACTGTGGAAATCAGCATGGAGATTTCAGAAAACTAGGACTAGAGGTTCCTTTTGACCCAGTTATTCCCCTTCTCGGTATCTTCCCCACAGAATTCAACACATCACACCACAGTGATATAGACACATGCATGTTTACAGAAGCACAGCTTATAACAGCTAAATCTTGGAAACAGCCTGAATGCCCATCACCTGCGGCATGGATTAAATGATGGAGGATTGCCTCGGCATAAAGAAAGACAAGCTTGAGATATTTACAGATAAATGGATGCAGCTTGAGACCTCTTAAGTGAAATAGATCAGACACATATACATAAATATCACATTGCTCCTCTGGTATGAGAAATGGAAAGTGTAAACAAAGAACAGAATGTACACTAGATATTATTGAATAGGAAAAAATTGCTTAATTGGAAAGGGGAACTAGGGAGGAGATGAGGGGAAAGGAAGGAAGGGGAAAGAAAAAAATGAGCAAAGAAGGAACAAATGGAAACAAAGCTTTTGTAAATGAGGGGAAAGGGCCAGAGATATAGCTCAGTAGAATAAGCACCTATCTGGCAAGCCCAGGGTCTTGAGCTCAATCCCGGGTACCATAAATAAATACATACGGACATACATACATACATAGGGGTTGAAGGGAGAGAAAGAAAATAAGGGAAAAAAGAAATTAAAATATATCAGGTATAGAGGACCAGGGAAGATAGCTGTGTGGCACAAGTGCCTGCCTGGCAAGTTCAAGGTCAAGAGTTTGAACCCCAGCCCTGCCTAAATAAATAAATAAATAATCATGTGTAAGTACAAAATCCCTATGATGAATGTGATCATTATATATTTTAAATGTACCAATAAACTTAATTAATAAAATGAAAAAAAAAAAAAAAAGGAGCCCCTAGGCTTCAACACAAGCATTCTGGCTCCACATCTCTTCCTACCTCTTTTCTTTTTATTCACATTTATGTTTATATATTGTTGGCAGAATATACATGACCTATACAAAACCCGTAATTTACTTTCTGACAAATTAAGGCTCCTAAGTCATTGTTTTATGTTATTCTCTAGAAAAATTGGAATGATTTGTCAGATACTATCCAACTAGTGAACCACAAACTTTATTCCAAAAAAAAAAAAAAAAAAAAAAACTGTTCCCTTAAAAAAAAATGTTTGCCGGGCGTGGTGGCGCATGCCTGTAATCCCAGCACTCGGGAGGCTGAGGCAGGAGGATTGGTGCGAGTTCGAGACCAGCCTGGGCTACAAAAGTGAGCTCAAGGCCAGCCTGAGCTGCATAGTGAGACCCTGTCTCAAAAAGACAAAAAAAAAAAAAAAATGTTCACTTTACCCATGAGACAATAGGAAGTCAATTAAAGATTTTAACCAGGACACTAACAATGACCAGATCTGAAGTTGTAATCCAGTTAGAAATTTTCTTCATGTCCAATCAAAAGTTGCATATGCTAGCTTAAACTATTTTTTCATGTTTTGTTTTCTGCGTGTATAAAGAAGTTATGCAAAAAAAATAGTACTCAAGTGTGCTCCCCTAACCCCTTCTCAAGCCTTAATTGTACACTCTGGCCTCACAGGACCCATTTTCCATTCTCCTAATTATCTTTGGCATTCATCCCTGAATCCTCACAAGTTTATCTCCTTGATGAACTGTGGCGACCAACTTATTAACGCTCCCTTACAGCGGCATGCGGACACGCAATGCCTTCTTTTTGTTTTACCATGTCATTTCACTACTGGCTCAGATCTACCGACTGTTAATTACAAAAGCCATTTTTGACAGCTAATTTCCCCTTATTTTCTCATTCACTTAAGTTGTGTAATAGGAACAATGCTTTATGGATATAATACTAAAGACAACTATCTGTAAAAGAATTACGATGGTTCCACAGTTTGGATCATTCATTCAGCATACAAACACCCTAGCAACTGTAATTCACCATACCATCAACAAACACAATTTCGCTATTCCTGCAAGATCTGATTCTGACCATCCCATGGTAGGTATTTTCTCCTATCTTATTTGGCTAATTAAATTATAATTGTACAACAGATCAGACTAATGTCTCTTCACGCACTGAGGTCAGGTCGATTCTAGTCAAATTTTATTGTGATTTAACATTATGCAAAGTCGGGGCCCGGCGGGATGGCTCTGTGGTCTAAAGCGCCTGCTTGGGAAAGCTTGGGCAGCTTCAGGGACTGCGGTTCAATCCCCGGCACCACATGCTGCGCCAGCCCTGCTCTCAGGGCGGGCTGAGCCGGCCGTAGAAATGAGTGAATAAACAAACAAAGGCTCTGAAACAAGAAAAAAATAAATAAATAAAATTTAAAAAAAAATAACATTATGCAAAGTCTTTGGGCTACATTAAAGGTAACATAATGGTCTTTCCTTTAAATTACTCACAACCAGCTCTTGCAAGAAAAATGCAAAAAGTGCTCTAAGAACCTGATGGTTGAGAGAGCAGCCCATTCTTCGGGAGGAACAGAGAAATCAGATAACCGTTCAAGGAAGAGACAGGGTTGAGCTATTAAAGACCATGCAAGATTTTATTACACTTAGGAGGTGATAAAGGAACTAGTGGAGAACGCTATACTCATGCAGTCATGGGTGGGTACGGCTGGCAAGGATGAAGCCTGGTGCTTCTTATCCTGTCTGGGTAGTAGAATCACCTCAAGGACTTCTAACATCCAGGACGCCCAGCCCCACCCCAAGAGGCAAATCCGAAGTGGAAACCAAGCCCGTACAGTTTCCAAAGTCTTCTCCATGGCCAATGGAAGGCAGTAGGGAAAGGCGGGAAATAGCTAAAAACCAACAGAGCGCCTTAGCAACAAGGGCTGTGTGCAGTGTGCAGGAACTGGACTTTATCCTGCACAAGTCAGCCCTCCAGGGTGTCCAGGAGACAAACAGCAGTAGGAAGGTCCCTCTGGGGCCTGAATGGTGATTAGAACAGAGGATACAGGCAGAAAGACTGGAAATGGGGGCCCGGCAGGATGGCTCAGTGGTCTAAAGCACCTGCTTAGGAAAGCTTAGGCGGCTGCAGGGACCACGGTTTGATCCCCGGCACCACATGCTGCGCCAGCCCTGCCCTCAGGGCAGGTTGAGCCGGCCATAAAAATAAATAAATAAACAAACAAACAAAAGTTCTGAAACAAGAAAAGAAAAAAAGACCGGTAATGGTCTACTGCAATGGTCCAGGTACTGTCTGATGCGGACCAGAGCAGACATGCTGGACTGAATGAAGCTGAGACACAGAAGAAGATTTGGTGCGGGATGGAGGTTGTGTGGGGATGGGTTGTTAGGACAACGTGACAAGATACGGGTGTCATTTTCTGCGATGTTGAATTTGAGGTAAGTATAAAATCTCTCAATGCCATGGGTGCAGAGTACGACCATCACACTGCTGAGCTGCTGCTCAATTCTGGGTTCCAAACTTCTGGCGCGATTAAAGAACACGGTGAGGGCCACAAATGAAAGCACAAGAGCAGCAGCGAAGCAAACATGGGTTACGGTTTGCGTCTAGGTGTCCCTCGCAAAGCCTCATGCAGTCCTGGGGCGGCTTCTGGAGTTTGTGATTGATTATTGTGGGTGTGGGTGCTGTACCTGCCCTGGGATGGGTAATTTGCACTACAGTTAGGGAGGGGAGAGAGGCTAGCTAGCTGCCTGGGCTGCCGCCACTCTGTTTTGTTTGCTCTCTGCCCTTGGCCACCATGAACTGCTGCTCTCTGGCATATATATGCCTTGGAGCCAGCGGAGTATGGACTGAAACCTCCAGGAATTGTGAGCTAAATGAACCTTTCCTTCCTTCATTTTTAGTGTTGGGTGTTTGTCCCAGCAATGAGAGAAGAGTGACTGAGACACTGCTTGAGATGAAGGAGACTTGGGAAGCCATGCTACTTGTTTCGAGGGTACAGAGTGGCATCAGAGTGAACATGGCTACTAGCTGAGGTTCTTATTCCTCACACTGGTGAACTACTTCTCATGCGGGCAAGATGTGGCATTAGCCAAATTAGCATCAGAACAAAAGCAGTAGGCAATCTACAATCCTGAGCATATCCTTGCAGGACTATATAGACCAGTGGTTCTCAACCTTTCTAATCCTGTGACCCCAAAATACAGTTCCTCATGTTGCGTTGACCCCAAACCAAAATGTAATTTTGGTGGCTATTTCAAAACTGTAATTCCAAATAACTAACATTTTCTGATGGCTTTAGGCGACCCCTGTGTTTTGGTCATTCAACCCCTGCTGGGGTTGCGAGCCACAGGTTGAGAACTGCTGATGTAGACAGACTGACAGATATGTACATCAGTACAGATATGTGGGCTCAGTACTCAGTCCTTCATCATTTCTTCTTTTTATTATTATTATTATTACTTAATACCTTTATTAACAGGTACTTACAGTTTGTTGACTTTTTTTTGAAAAAAATCAAGTTGTAAACTTTTATTACAAATTAAAACGTTCTTAGAAATTTCAACTTGATCAGATATTAAACAATTTAAAAACCTTTAAAGGTGTATTGAGAAAAACCAGGCTTTAAAAAAACAAACAAACAAACACATTTGTCATTACCAAAAAGAAACATCATTAGGTAAAAATAATAAAAACCACATGCTGCATGGATAACGCAGATAGTTCTACTAGTTATATGGTCAACGGGCAAAAAGCAAGCACTTAAGGTCTTCAGTTCCAACCTTTTGATCATTTCTTATTGCTGGAATTTCCTATTCGTTTCTTTCTTGCTGGATGACTAAACCGGATGATGGTAGAGATGTTAAGCCGGCATTTACTCAGCCCCGCCCTGCTCAGCCTCGGGAGCGGACGAGTTCTCAGCTGGCCGATCCGCTGCTTTTGTCGCTTTGCCATCTTGTGGTTTAGGGTTTTCTGGGCGTCTGTGTCGGTAATTGAAGTTGCGATGGTGCCGACGTTGCGGTGGCTGCTGACCTTGGGCCTCATCTCCTTGATTTTCCTTATCTTCTTCATTGCCATCCTCTCTAGGCTGTCTTTGGCGAGGAGGGCCCCTGCGGAATCGTGGTCTATAACCTCGATCCATATTCTGCCTCACTTGTCTACCTTGGTCTCCTGCACCCTGGTTGTCAGCACCCTCCATCACTTCTCCTTGCACAGGAGGGTTGGAATACTGTGGTCGACGCCCATAGGGTCTCCGCAGGTAGTGAGGTGGGAACCTTCGCCTGCGGTAGGGCCAGCGTTGTTGGGCCTGGCCTTCGGGAGCGCTCTCCGATCCCTCACTCTTTTCCCCACTCTCACTGTTCTGGTAGTTCTGCTGGTCATTACATGGAAGACCCCTAAGATGTGGACAGCATCTATAATGGTTACGGTCTGCTGCGTATTTACTGCCTTGAGCTGGAGCTCCGCCAGGGCCTGGAGCATTTGCTGCCTCCGCACCCTTTTCTCCTTCAACACCATCAAACTCCAGTCTCTCCATCTCCTACACTGCGAAGGTCCTTCCTGGGGTTATTCTTCTTTATGGCCATCTGGTGTACAAATACATCTTCCTTAGTGTCGTTCCTATTGGTGAAGCCATACCCCTTTCTTACACTGAACCATTTTTCTGTTCCCAAAACCTTCTTTACAATGACCTTCTTGTTCCCGCTGGTGAGGCCACCCCGGGCCCACCACTCTCTGTGCTGCTGCCCGTGGTGCAGGGCTTGGTGTCAACAGTGCTGAGGGCAGGGGTGGGGCGACTGCTGTGTCTCAGCCTTGCTGCTGCTCATGGCTGTGGTGATGGTGACTGGTGCCAGCCGTGGTAGCTGCGGCTCCTCCTGGGGTGTGATGGTAGCTAGGCCAGCGATGGTGGCAGCTGGGCTGCTCAGGGCTCTCTGGGGTTCACTCTCTCCTCCCGCTACCGACCGAACTCAGTTCTTCATCATTTCTGTGGTGGCCCCAATACACTGACTCATGTCGGAAGCAGAGAACAAACGCTCGCTGTTTCCTGGGAAAAACAATTGGGTCATGGACAACGCACGAGAAAAAGGGGGGACTGCAGCAGATGCCACCGCTACCCTACACAGTAGCAACGATTCCCTTTTCGCGCAGTTTACAGAATGCTTATTTTATTTAGGATTCAGCACAGTCAGACATGGTAGCCTCCTACTCCAGGCCCAAGCAAAGTAACTGTGCTTCCTACGACCAGCTGTTCAGGAGTGGGACTACGGCTCCCAGGAGGTCAGAAGGGAGGTAAGATGCGAGGGAAAAGAAAGCTTCTAGAGGAACCTACTCCCTGGCAACGGCCACTACAAGAGGCCGCTCTGTGCTTCTGTGTTGAGCGTGGTTGGGCAAAATGGCGCTGTTTAGGCTGCTGTTTTGAAGGCTGGGAGACTTCAAGTATAGGGGTGAGAACCCCATCTGCTGAGGGGGGTTAAGCAGAAGAAAGAGCCCAGACCCTTCCGCGGGGCTTCGGATCCTCTCTGGACGCAGCTGCCTGGGATGTCTTGTTAAGTGACTCAAAGGTCTCTGTTGTGGGAGCCACCGTGAGTCTATCAAGTATAGCGGAAAGCAATGCAGCTCCTCATATGCTGACAAGGAAGGAGAGCACCAAAATGCCCTACAGAAAGGGAGAGGCCTTCCGTGCCAGCGCACATAGGAAGCCCACAGAGGCATCGCTGCGGACTCGTGGGAGGGGCAGTAACTGTCTCTCAGCCTAAAGTTCACTTCCATCCACCACTGTGTACTTCCATTTGGAAAGAACACATTGATGTCAACACAACATAAGCCTTGGTGGTGTAAAAGAGAACGTCCAAAAATGGCTCTGGGCATCACCCAGGGCTCGCTGGACAACGTGTGAGCTGCTTCCCTCTCTCCAGGGCTTCCCTCTCTCCCCAAGGTGCTTCCAAACCCAGCTTCCTTGGCCCTTCACCACTGCCACATGGTAGGCAGATGCTTTTCTGGAACCGGCATACAGCTCCATTTCTACAAATTCTCTGATAACCAAATTTTCCGATTATCTACACTATATGCCCAACAAATGTGGCCTGACATCAAGATGGTAAGAGCTGGGGTATCTGCACCCCAGTTCCTTGCAATTGCTCCATTTGGAAGTTTCTGCCCCAGGCCTGCTCCCCCACCACCCCTTTTTTTGAGGGGGTACTGGGGAATGAACTCAGGACCTTGCACCTGCCAGGCAGGCACTGAAGCCACTGAGCTATCTCCCCAGGCTGCTCCCCTAACTCACGATGTAGGAGCTCGCGCAGTACGTGCAGCCCTGTCACAGACCAGGTGGTTCATGAAGGGTCTCCTCACCTTGCACGAAAAGCTGGAGCCCTGTGTGGGGCCACTGTCCACATCACCCGCTGCACGCTGGCGCCAACAGAGCCATCACGCGAACAGCCAAAGGGCTCCTGAGTGCTAGCAGGAACAAACTTCAGCACACTAACGACTATTTTTATTGTACGTGCCTCTGTGACATTTAATGGGGAACACCTACACCTGTGTAGTCAGTGCTTCAAAGAAAGGAGACAAGTGCCACAGATGTAAAGTGTATCCAGCTGAACGTAAAGGTGGGTGCCTTGGTGTACTATTCACTCAGTGCAGTGTGCTGCACGCTCACTTAGAGCACTAGCCCCGGGGGCTGCTTCACTGTATGTCACTCAGATTACAACTGGGCATAGAAGGCAGTCTCTCCCTGGCCTCTCTGCTTCCTCCTGAGCACCGCATGTCTGCTCCTCACCATATCTCCTCATGAGTCACCCACCCGGCAGAGCCCCTTGCCCTGAAGTACAAACAGATTTTACTGTTGGGCTCCTTACAATTCGATTTTTTAAAAAGCCAAGTGTTAGCTTTGTAGTCCTTGCAAGGCTTATCCACCTTCCTTGCTGCACAGTGCAGAAAGATGGGGAATATATGAAGTAACAGTGAGGGAAAAGGCCCAACACTTGGGCTGGAGACACAGGTCCACGAAGCTCTGCCTCTGCAGCCCCGCTATGCGCCTGGAGGGGTGACACACACCTGCGACCGGGGCTCAGCGTCCGAGACCCTGGAGACAAGCAGGTTCCACGGGCAAGGAAGAAGTCCCTGTGGATCGGCTAAGACCGGCCTGGGGCCGCTCCCAGAGTCTAAGTAACAGACAAGTGCTCCTAAGGACACGTCGCTCATTCCCATTATCAGCCAGGTACTACTGACAAAAGATAATTTCAATGACCGTGACATGTTTCTTAACACCTATATTAGCTTCCCATGGCTGCTACAACAAGTTTCCAAAAATTTCCTGACTTAAAGTAACAGAGATTTATTCTCTTGACACTTCTGGAAGGCCAGAAGCTAGACACTGGTGTCACTGGGCTAGAATGGAGGGGTGTCGGCTTCTGCGGAGGCTCAAGGCAGGGTCCCTTCCCGTCCTTGGCTTGCGGCCACACCGCTCCAATCTCTGTCTCTTGGTACCACGCTATCTTTTCTTCTCTCTTCTTCTTCCTCTTTCTTTCTTACTTTCTTTTTTTTTTTTTGGTCTTTCTGAGACAGTGTCTTGCTATGCAGTTCAGGCTGGCCTTGAGCTCACTTTTGTAGCCCAGGCTGGTCTTAAACTCACACCGATCCTCCAGCCTCAACCTTCCAAGTGCTGGGGTTACAGGTGTGTACTACCATGCCCGGTTTCTTCTCTCTTCAAATCTCTCTCTCTTACAAATGTCTGTATTTGTGTATAGGATCCACCAAAATATTCCAGAATGCTCTCTCCGTTTTCAGTTCCTCAGTCACATCTACATGTTCCGTTTTGCCCTATAAAGGTGGCACTCACCAGCTGCAGGCCGTAGAAAATGCCATCTTTGTGGGCTATTATTTAGCCTATCATTCTCCAATAAAACACCTCAAATACTTTCACAAAATTACTTAAATTATAGGAATATAATCAGAAACCTATGCTACTCAAAGAACACTGGGTCTTCTTTTAAAATATAAAAATACCCCTTAACTTTTGCAGTAAAGAAGACTTCGTAACTCTAGCCCAGTGATGGCAAACTTCTGGAGACCGAGTGTCCAAACGGCACCTCCAAGCCCACTTACTTACTGCGAAGTGTCAACACTGCAATGAAACCTGAAAACTGAGGTCTTAGCTGAGGAAAAACCACGGATGCTCAGGTATCCGAAGCTCAGCTGCTGGGACGACTCAGCTCACGTGCTGACAGAGGGTGTTGTGTGCCTGCTGCGGCACGCGTGCCTCCGGCTCACCAGCACTGCTCTAGCCTCACCTCTTGGCACGGATGGCACTGGTGCATGGAGAGGTCAAGGCTGTGCGGTCCAGAGCCTGCAAGCGGGCGATGCAGAGCTGAAGTCTGTACTGGAAATCATGCCACTCCATACACAGATCCAGACTTGGGCGTGCGCTCCGCTGCGCCCATAGGCCCTCCTTGTTTCACTCAATGAAAAATAGTTCTGTCTTCCTATGACTTCACTGTGACAAAGGACAAGGCGAGAGGAAAAGTCTTCATGTTTAATGAAACTTTTTCAGGAGGAAGCCACAATTTCCTACGATTTGGCCAGCACAAGGCCAGCTGCCATGGTGCTTCCAAGTGTCCTCCCCTGCCCAGCAAACTTCCAAATGCCACTTGGCCCTAGAAGCAACTAGAAGACAGCACCCATGCTGACCAACCCACACACAGCACGCTAAGATATCAAGCAAACCAGGTGCGGCACATCCTGGGCCCTCAGCAGCACCAACATACCACGGCGGAGGAAGGGGCGGCAGCGTGGGTCTGGGTCCCCTTCGAGCCCAGCCCTAGCCTGCTGTGACTCGGGTCCTCTTTGGGGCCTCTGATTTGTCTTTAGGGAAACCAGGCATTGACTGGACTCGAGGCCAGGAGCTGGTCTCTCCTCTAAAGCTCTGATCCTGTGAAGCTAGCACTTGGCTAAGAGAGATAAACATTTCCACTTTCCCCGTCTGTGCCCAAAGGCCAAGGAGGAAGCCAGGGCCCCACAGACTATCTCTGCTTCAGCGTCTTTCCCTCAGGACAGGAATGGGTCTCAGCCAGGCCCTCAAGCCAAGATGGCCTCCTTTTCTTCTCTCAGTCACAGCCGCCTCCCCCTACTCACAGACAGAGCTAAGGGTCTTCGCCCACAACACCGTGTGCTGTTCCCGCCGCACCCCACCGCCTGCCCCGTGGCAAATGCCACTCTGGCTGGTCTTCTACTTCAGTTAAGAAACAGCCTGCACTGCCTGCATCGTCAGATCCCCTCGCCCCCACACACTTTCCTTGCACACAGCAGGTTCTGGAAAATTGCTCGCATGGCCCGAATTTGGAGTTTTGCCTCTGCTATTTATTTTCTACACCTCCTCGGGTAAGGACTTCAAAATGCTCAGTGCTTTTATTTCTTCACCTCCCAGTGGAAGATCATCATATTTTTGACTTGACCAGAAACTCTCTGAAGTTTTGAAAAGGAAGCACAGGAAATAGCACTGCAGAGCAGGGGCAGGCAGGGGGGCTGGACATGGGGACCTTCGGGGCTCGGCTCAGGCCTGTGGCTTTTGGGCCATGCTGTCCCAGCTATCAGAGAAAGGCAGCGTCGGTGCTCTCTTAGTAAGTTCTAGCAAGCCTCCGCAACAAACGCCATGCCTTTCTTGGCTGGAGGACACTGGGAAGAAGGCTCCCCAATTCCCTGCCCTCAGCTTTGATCCCCGGAAGAGGGAAGAGCATGTACTTGTGGCCAGCGGCTCAGCCAACCCCCTGCTCATCCACAGCCAAGAAGCGGGCCAGGCGCGGCTCTGTCGCTGCTCATTTTTACTTTAATAGCCACAGAATAAATGTCACAAGTATACTTTTTTAAAGACCCAACAAGTAGAATAATACAAAAAGTCAGGATTGTCTAAGAGCTGTGGTTTCCCAGGCCTATTTACACTCTTCAGACCCACAGGAGAAAGAAATCCCCGGAGCCCTAATCACTTTAAATGGAAAAAATTCCGTTACTTTTATCCACGCTCCTAGGAAGCCCAGATTATGCACAAAATCACGAGCTGAGAGTTTGCATGGATTTCACTGACTTTCATAGGCTGATGATTTTTCCTCAAATTCTGGGTTCACATGTGCAATGGCTTTACATGGGTCTGAAATGCCCCCATGAAGGCCATGTGCTGGGTGTCTGGGGCTGGCTGGGGGCTCTGACTTCACCAGCAGATCCACCCAGAGAGAGTCACCCCTTGATGACAACTCAGTGACAGTGAGCACTGTGAGGCACTAACCCAGGAGTGGGTAGAGTAGAAGACACTTCACTACCACACAGGACAAACAAGTCAGCAAGCTCTACTAGGCTGGAATAGCGACAATGCAGAGATCCGACAAGCAGAGTCGACACTGTCTTCCGTGAAGGGCCACAACTACTTCAGGCTGAACGGCACAGAAGCAGCTAGAGACACTGAAAAGAAAGGGCCAGGGTGGTTCACCAGCAGAGCTTTACTCACAAAAACAGTGAGGCTTTGGTCCAAACGCCAGGGTTTGAAAACCTCTAAGACAGAAAAAAATCCCACATAAGCAGGCATACTTTACATTTTTATTTTTTAAAATTATTTACCTATTTATTTATATTTTTATGTTTTGGGTGAGACCGGGGTTTGAATTCACAACCTTGCACTTGTCAAGCAGGCACTTGTGCTATGGAGCTATCTCCCCAGCCCTACATTTTTATTATCATGGTTATGATTATAACTTCTGAGTCAGGGTCTCGCTACGTAGTACGGATAGGTCTGCAATTGGTTATACAGCTCAGGTTGCCTCACGCGTGCAGTGGCCCACCTGCCTCAGCCCCCAGCTGCCTCACGCATGCAGTGGCCCACCTGCCTCAGCCCCCAGCTGCCTCACGCGTGCAGTGGCCCACCTGCCTCAGCCCCCAGCTGCTGGTAGGACAGGTGTGTGCTTCCAGGCCCAGTTTCACGTTTTGCATGCTAGCACTCTTCACGTACTCCTATTTGTGCGGACAGGGTCACAAAAGCAAAGTAGGTTTGTCCCTAGAATATAAGCCCTGTGGGGTGGAAATTCTGTTATGTTCCCAGCTGTAGTTCTGGTGCTGTTCAGAGGCTGGCGCATACAGCTGGCATACTCAACAGGTGCTCACGTGAAAATGTTTTGATAAAGGACTGGATAAGCAACTTAGGAGCACGACTTAACAGGGTCACCCCGATTGTAGGTGACACCACAAACCCACTTCCGAGGCTATCCCCGTCTTGTTCCTTTTTTACGGCAGAAAGGGCTAAGTCCATTCGGACCAAGGCACCAAAAGTGTGAGTCCTTCTAAAAACTGTCATTTGGGAAACCTGGCTCTAAGCATGCGTAGCTTGCTCTGTTCTCGCCCAACTTTGTCCCAGTTACGTAGTTCTCTAATAAATGCACCTTCATAGCATAGACAGTATCCGAGAGAACAATGCCAGTCACTGTTATCCTCTGGGAACTACACACGCAGGAGATGCGGGCTGCGCACCCCTCGTCCAACACATGAGGGGTCAGGAGGGCTTCAGCTCCTGGGGTTGGGACCTAAATGTTACTGAGGAGTGCATTTACGCTGCGCAGCCTGCTTGTGACTTTGGGCCGCATTCTCAGCACAGCTGCATGCCGACCACAACGCGTCACATAAGGTCAAGTGTGGAATCTTCCACGCATGCTGTCATGCAGGTGCTGAACAAGTTTCAGATGTTAAAGCATCTCAGATTTTGGATTTGGGGATTCGAGATGGTCAACCAATGGTAAATTTTCCAGTATCTTCAAGTGCACATTTGGTCATTGTGCCATGATAATCCTTTTAGTTCTAGGTACAGTGGTTCTCAACCTTTCTAATGCTGTGACCCCACAATACAGTTCCTCATGTCACGGTGACCCCAAATAAAAAAATAATTTTGGTGGCTACTTCAAAACTGTAATTTTGCTACAGTTATGATTCGGAATGGCTTTAGGCGACCCCTGTGTTTTGGTCATTCGACCCCCCCCCCCAGGGTCGCGACCCACAGGCTGAGAACCACTGGTCTAGGACATTATCTTTTCAGGTAGTCCTGAGGGCTGTCATACATTATCAGCATCTTATCCTGCTATGCCTACAGAAAGGTAAAAAGTGCCTTACACTAATCTTACACAGCCTCAAAAATGTGCAATCACCACAGCTCTTGGTCATCACAGTGGTCACTAACGGGCTCCATCACAAGGGATACACACTAAACTAGGCAGGAAGAACTATGTGGTCTTTTGAGTTCCTATTATGGGTTATGTCTAGTTGTCCTCCCAAAGCTTCATGTAGTCATTGGGTGGGGACTTCTATAGATTGAGACTTGACTCGTGAGTCACTGGGATTGTGTTTTAGTACTGATGGGATTATCGGTCTGAGTAGGGCTGGGACTATGGGTGTGGTCTAGGACGGCTATCCTAAGGCAGAGAGCCTGACAGGGATAAAAAGAGACAGAGGGACAGACGGGAGCTGTTGCTCTCTGGTGTTCTGTTTGGTTGGCTGCCTCTGCCACCATTTCGTTGCTGTTCCACTGCCATGAACTGGATGCTCTCTGCCCTGTTCCACTCAGCCTTGGGCCAGCCAAATATGGACCGATACCTCCATGAACTGTGAGCTAAATAAACCTTTCCTTCCTTCATTTTGAGTGTCGGGTATTTGTCCCAGCAATGAGTAAAAAGTAACTAAGACAGTTCCAAAGAGCTGAGTAGGATGGTAATTCTTTTAAAGAACTAAAGTATGGCAATATATAACCAATTGTTGAGTAGGGTGGGTTTGAGCTCTAAATTCAATGGGATCAATGCTTGAAGCCCAATGTTAAGGAACCTTTAGATTACAGGATTAGCCGGGCGTGGTGGCGCACGCCTGTAATCCCAGCACT